>NW_004624884.1:1861999-1873397 GCF_000247695.1 Heterocephalus glaber
ACTCCTATCAGTCTTATGTTATTCTTCTTTGCATCTTCTAGCAGCTGTTGGATTGATTTCTCATGGTCCCTCACTATCTTTAAGAAATCTCTGTTTTCATGGTCCTTAACCTCAATCCTGTCTTCTATATCTGATATTCTGTCTTCAGATTCTCTTAGTCTGCTCTGCCGTGCTTTCAATGGAGTTTTTAATCTCATGAATATCTGTTTGACTCTGTTTCATGGTTTCCATTTCTTTCTTATGCTGGGCATTCATGGCCTCCAGCGTGTTTCTGATCTCATCTATTTTCTTATCTGTTTCTGCTCTAGAGCCTCTAATCATGTCTTTCACTCTGCTCACCATCTCTGTATTTATCTGGGAGATTATTTCTGCTTTGAATTTTTCTAGAGCCTCATGCATCTGCTTTGTTACTTTCTGTGCTATCAGTTCAGGGTGTCCAGGTGGTTGATTATCAGATTTTTCTACCTCATTTCCCCCAGAATTTCCTTTTTGTGGCATGGAAGCCTGCATTTGTGCCTTGCTTAAATGTCTTCTCATTTTTGTTTTTGGTACTGTCTTTGATTTAATTCCTGGGTTGATATTTCAAAATTGCTTGATGTAAGTATCTTTGTTGCTTGTGTTTAAAACTCTTGTGGAATGATTGCTTTTCAGAGGTGTCTTCCAGATATACCTTGTGTTTAGCTTTTGAGACTCTAATGATTCTGAGGCTATTTTATTTACCTTATACCAGGAAGGAAAACTGATTAGATCAATCACAACATGTTAGCCCACATGATACAATCAGCAATACCATAGCATAAAGTGCAGCTTAGAAAATGACCATTTGTGGTAGTTATTAATCTATCACATTTAACTATGTGAATTAAATTAAAACTGAGGATCAACCCAACATATGTTTATAGTGAATAAACTCTTCAATCTAGCATCTTTCCCCTTTGGGATCAGGAGTTAGAAGGAGTTGGGGAGGGAGGGATAGGTAGGAAGATCAGGAAAGATTAGTGGTGAGGCCAGAAAACACAGGAAGATCACACAAACTTTAAGAACTTGTTAAAGACAAGAGGAAAAGGCAGAATGAAAGAACAAAGATGTGAACAGAATCACCTAACAGCAACAGGGAGGCTAGATACCTTATTTACTTTCCTTTAAAAGTAATGATAATCAAGAGAAAGAAAAAGACAAGAAAAGAAAAATAAAGGAGAAATCCAAATTCAGTGCAGAAAGGAACAAATGGGGAGATGAAGAACAATGTGGTACAGCGAGAGAACGAGAGAGAGATAAAGAAAAGATAAAAGAAAGAAAAGAAAGAAAAGTAAAAATTTGAAAAGAGTAGAAAAAAGTAAAAATTAAGAATTAAAAATAACAAAAAAATTTTTTTCCTTTTTTGCAAATAGCAAAAAATAAAAATGATGAGCCTCCTTCAGGGTATGTCACTGCTGTCACAGTAGGCAACATAGGGATCTGTGTGCATATACAAGTCAATGAGTCTCAGCAAGCCAGCAGCAGACCTGTGAGATTCAGGCAGATTTCTGGCTGCTAGTACCAAGTTGTGTCCTCCTGAAGGGTTGAACTCTGCAAAGTTCTACTGCAGGTTCCAGTTGCCCTTCCCCTGAAGATAGTGCAGGTTTTGATGGGAGGTAACGGTCCCAAGTGATGATCCCTCCAACTTACCAAGTACGGTGGTCTGGTGTGCCTTTATTGTAGAGATTCTCTTTACTTTTCTGCTGAGCTTCAGTTTTTATCGAGGAGTCTAAGAAGACCTCTTTCTGTTACTAACTTCTGCTCTATCTTGTGGCGCTCAGGACAAGGGCCTTTATAATCCCCTGTGCCTCTGTAGTGTGGGACCAGGTAGCAGAAAAGCTGGAAGGCCAGAGGCGGGGTGGGGGGTAGGGGGCTGAGCCTTGGACGTACCCGTGTGGCTAAGCGGAGTGCCGGATGGGGCCAGGGCTCCAAGCTGTGCCTCGGACCTCACTGTGGCGTGGGCAGGCCCTGGGATGGTGCCAGGGAGCTTCACACTGCTTGGCTCGCCCGCTTGGGCTGGCTGGTCCTGAACTCTTTTTAATATAAGATACCTTCCCTCTTTTATCCTCTGCCACTGAAAGTCATTCTCTAATGTAAATGTTCAGTGAGTTTACATCCAGCAAAACAAGTATCAGTATATATTTACTAGAAAAATGTAAAGTGATAAGTGTTTATGCGTGATACAGTTTTGGTCAAGGTATTTTTAAAAGGCCCAAGTTGCTGAATCCAACCTATTGTGTTCAAATGAATTGTGTACAATTTCTTGTTATCAAAATAACTGTAATTAACAGACAATAACATGTACAATACATATCAATGTGAACACCAGTCTCTATATAATTTTGAAGACATCATAGTCTCAGAACATTTTTTTAACTTTAAAAAATCTAATTTAAACTATGGCATAGATTTACAAGCAGATTGTAATTTATAGTACTTTCACTCAGTTACTTGGCATAGAATCTACCCCTATTATTGTCTATTTTACATTTTCTCTAAAAGTTGCTCAGGAAAGCCAGGGATAGTGGGATATACTTGTAATTCCAGCTCCCTGGGAGGCTGAGGAAGGAAGATTGCAAGTTGAATCCCAGCCTGGGCAATTTAGCTATTTAGCAAGACCCTGTCCCAATCAATCAGTCCATCAGTCAGTCAATCAAAAGTTGCTTAGGAAAGATTGGAGAAAACATGACTTTTACTCTAAACCCTAAAAAAAAAGTCTCTGTTGTACCAAATTTATGTATCCTAAAAATACTGCACTCAAGATAAAGAAATGGACTTGGAAATTCTATCCATATTTGTATCGTTGAATTAGATACAATAAAAAGTTTTGGTCATTCTGACTCGTGTAAACTTCCAAAGAGGAATTAATATTACATGCAGAGTCTTTTTTGATAGACCACAATGAGTCAGATGTCAAATTTGTTTTCCTGTTTGTCAGTAATTTGTCAGTAATTTGCCATAAACTGAGTGTGGATACACACAGAGAAATAGTAATATAGATGATGGAGCATTGATTTTTGGTTATGTTATTTCTGTAGAGGGATAAGAATATGTATATGTAATTTTTAGATAGCTGAGTTGAAAAAGCCAAGGCTCTGTGGTCTGATAATCACAGTCAACACACTGAATTGTGTTCTGCTAAATGTTCTCCTTTCTTTCCATCTTTTCTACAGAAAGGGAGGCTATTATAAGGTTGCAAACATAATAGGGTTAAAAAATATCTGGAAATTTAGCACATGGTGTCAGAGAAGAAGCCATAATTGTTAAATGTAATGAGGTTGAATTGTGTGTATTCTTCCAATTTGAGTCATTTGCTTTCAGAGCTATTATTTAACCTTACTGATAACCACTCTTCAGTTAAAAAAAAATTGCCATTAACATTCATTCACTCACTTTTTGCAGGGTTTGAACAATTTTTTAATCCAACAAGCTATTTTACCTTACACAATAGATGTGGTCTTAGCCAATAATCTTTATTGTTAACAACATCCAATGGTTTTTAACAATTACATGACATCCATTGTGTTCTGTTTTCTTTCTAAGGTAGTAATGCCCTCTGAAGCACCCAACTAGTAAGGTACACAAGGTACCACTTTCATAAAGCTATGCTAGCTGTCTCTAATTCAATTACTCAACTCAAGGACTTTCTTTGGTCCTGCAGGATGGTCCCGATACTTCCCCTTTCTGACATTCACCGGAGTGGTTTGTGGTTTCTTGGATTGTAAAATGTTTCATTATCTATGTTGCTTGTCTTTTAAAACCATTTTACTTGTCATGAAGAAATGGTTTCAGATTATTATTATTTTTTTTTTACTTGTTAAGAATCACCATAGAAGTTATAGGCAGTTGTCATTTGTATGAATGTGAAAAAGAGCATTTTGGGAGAAAAACATGTCAGGCTTTCCACTGACAACGTAAAGCTCAAAGTGGAGACCAAGACACTTCTCCTTTTGCCCTCCACCCTCCTTCTCCTTTCTAGGACTGAATCTTTTTGGGGTCATTTGATTATTTACTTCTTATCTCTAGTGGGCAGGTAGGCTAGCACGATCTGAACTCTAAATACAGTCAAAAAGCAGGAAAGGTCAGAAATGAGACAGGCTTAAACCCTCTGCCTCTGATAGTGACTGCTAGATTTACCTTTGGAAAGCCCACCTGGCTTTACTCCACAATTTCATCCTTTGAAAAAGTAGAAATACGGTTGGACACATTATCAGATGAGAGTCAGTATGTAGTTCTTACTACTAATGAATCCCAAATCATTTACAAAATAAAAGTTTGGAGTTAGTTTGTGATAGGTGTTTATTTTTCTAAGTTTTTGGTAAGGAAAACAGATGCTCAAATCTCTTTGATAGGTTTAGTTCTACAATGACTGCAATGAACAATCATTTTACCTTTTTCCAGTCCCCTAGGTCGATGGTTGTAACTCTCCAGCTGGCAAGATACCCATTGTTAAGTCCTGAACTGTAGCACTCTGGCCTTCCCACTGCAGGCAACCTGCTCTTGCTGCTCACTGACCTAAGAAATTACCAACCAGTAGTTCTTCAAGGAATGATGGCTACAAACTCACTACTTGCTACATTGTTCTTGGTGAATAATAATAGTCATGCTAATTGGCTAGGGCTGTGAGTCAGTGGCAAAGTGATTTCCACTCCAGTGTTCAATCCCCAGTATAGGAGTGGTGGGGTTACGCTAAAGGATGCTGCTCAGAAAGTGGTACTGTTTAAGCAAGCCTGGTGCATGGCCATCCTGTGACTCTGAAAGACAAGGCAGAAGAGCCTGAGTCTTACATAAGACAGACCACTGAAGAAGGAGACCAGGAAACCGGGCTGCTTGTGTTTGATCTGAGTTAACTTGAGGAAAGTGCCAGTCTCTGCTCTTTGTTTTGGGACCGGAGATCAAACTCGGGACCTTGCACTTGCAAGGCAGGCAGTGGCACCACTGAGCTAAACCCTGGGCCCCTGGTCTCTGCTGTTTAGAAAGAAGACTGCCTAGGCATTGTCTGGCGTGTCCTGGGGGTTATCTGTGTGCACCTGTTTTTCCATCTGCACATCTCAGAGCTAACACATTTCATTTCTCACCAACCTGAGAGAGACACATACTAGGTGGCATCTCTGATGTTAGATGAACAGGGGGTAGATAAAATGTTAGACAGGTAAGCAGGTGAAAGCTGAGTTTCTGAAAAGATTGGCTACTCATCTGTTCATCAGATTTATTTAATGTTTACCAATCAGATGGAGGTATGCAAAATCAAGTCTAAAGTCTACAGAAAGAATGGGGGACCTGACAGGGCCATCAGTAAGGAAACTCCTAAAAAAAAAAAAGAAAAAAGAAAGGAAGAAAAGAATAGAAATTTCAGTTCTCAAATACCTGAGTTCAGCTATTTTTGTGTGTGTGTGCCCAAAAGAGTAGATATAAATACAAACCGTTTTCTGTATAGGTTAATTATGATTGTTGAAACACAATGAGAACTAAATGCCCAGTGCTGTCCTTGGTTATGTATGAGTACTGGATGCAAGTGAATCTTCTTACAGGCTGAGTGCATAAGGATTTTTTTGTTATTCTGTGAATTGCAAAATGTTGATTCGGGTATGGCAGTTGGTACCCTACTTCAGCAAGTAAATACTAAGTGCTCACACTCAGCTACCTGTGAGGGGGCTGGAGAGAAGCATAGCCCCGGGAATATAGAGGCAAAACCCACCCACTCCTGCCTAGGAGGGAGTAGCTGTGGACTCCAGCACAGATATGAGGAGAGTTTAATGCAGGGGCTTTTTGCAAATATGTTGGCAGGTTAAGGAAGACCACAAAGGATGGAGAAGAAAGGGACTAGCAACCCAGGGAGCTGGGTTATGGCCCCCAAACCCAAACGGGTAAAAGGTGAGCAGGCACTGGAAGCCAGTGTAGTAGGTGAACTTGTGGGTGCAGCTGTGGACAGGGTCACCTGAGAGTTAGGCTATGTTAAGTAGTTCCTTAGACGCTTAATGACTACTTGTTGTAAATGCTTCTTAACTTTTCCTCAGTTTAATTTCTTTTGTGAGTGCCAGATGTGTAGTTGTTTATGTAGCTTAACTACAAGGGCAGGGAAGAAACAGCCACGACCATCACCTTTGCGAGGCATGTGAGAGAGCAGCGTGTGCATGTGTAAGGCTCCTGTCTGCTGCCTTGGCTGCAGGGCTGGTGACTCCTGGGCTGCTTTTACCTTTGTTCTTTTCTCTGTGTATTCTGAATTTTCCCCCCATCACCATTAAAATCATATTAAGCCACTCTAAAGTGCTTTGCAGAAACACCAAATGCAAAGCACAACTGTGAGCACAATTATCCACCCGTGTGCAATGGTTATTACTTTAATTGGTAATCTAAGTGATATTCACTTTAAAGAAGAGTGTATTGGGGTACCCACCATCCCCACAGGCCACATTTACTCAACAAGGAGTGTGGCACTGTTTTTTTTTTTTTTTTTAATAAGTAGCTTCCACCCCACTGCCTTGTTAATTATGATACCTGAGAGTAAATTCCTGTTTACTGGCTTATTTATTTATTTAGTGGCACTGGGAATTGAACCTAGGGCCTTAGGCCTGCTAGGAAAGCACTGTACCACTGAGCAACACCTCCACCCTTGCTTAATAGCCTTTAAATATTGCATTTTTAAATTTGCCATTGGACACAAATAGAGATCCAAGTTCATACTTCTTTTATGGCTAGATGCTGAAAGTCAGGCGGTGCTAATATTGTCAGGTGGCGAGGGATACAAGATCACTTCAATTCTAAAGTGCGCAGGGCTCCCGGGGCAGAGAAACACAGCTGCACATGCAGATTTCTCCTCTCGTGGCTTTCATTGTGTGTAACAATTCCTACCTCTGCCAGGAGATGCAAGGCTTGCAGGTGTCTGTAAGATCCAGGAATACCCTCCACATTCCAGGTGTGGGCAAGGTGCTCTGTATGAGAGACCTGTGTATATATTTAGGAAGAAATCGAAGATGATTGTCAGGGCTGATGGCCCCCGCAGAGCCCAGTGTAGGCTGGCAATGAGGGGGGTTGGCGATCTTAGGCTGGGGAGGGTTGCATTCCATTCACTTGCACAAAAGACTAAGATGAAAACCTTCGCCATACATTTGAGGACAGACTAAAATACAAAAGAGGTGAAAGAAGTCTGAAACACCTGGATGAAACAATGTTTCAAACATGCGCTAGGAATGGAATTATGCATATACAACTTTCAGTTCTGAGTGTGTGTTCCAATTTGTGAAAACCTTTTCTGTCTGAAGATGCTCCCTCTGCTAAATGTACCTATATATAGAACTCTCTGCCAGCACTCAGTTTTTAATTCCACAATATTCTCAGCAAGTTTTTACTGCAGATTATGAAACGAAATGAAACCAACATCATTAGTTTGTTCTCCTACAATAGTTATTCTGCGAGCTACATAAAAATAACAGTAGGGTTGGGGACATAGAGCTCAGGGTAGAGCATATGCCTAGTGTGTAAAAGGCCATGGGTTTGACCCCTAGCACTGAGAAAGAAAGAAGGAGAGAGAGAGAGAGAGAGAGAGAGAGAGACATGTTTGAGAGACATGTTTTGTAGTTCTCACTGCTATGGCATTCTAATTTGTGAGAAAACTTTCTTCTTTTAGAAGTTTTTACAAAGATGGAAAAATAATCTGTTTCTGGCTGAAATATGATATATGGAATTTCAAAAGTATAATTTGGAATTAAGCATTTTAAGAACCTCAAGAGATTAAAACATTTCGTTTTGTTTTTTGAGACAGGGTCTTACTGTTTAGTTCAGGCTGGTTTTGAACTCATTGTGTAGTACAGAGCAGCCTCAAACTCACTGTGATCCTCTTGCTTCAGCCTCCCAAGTGCTAGAATAGGTGTGTACCACCATGCCCAGAAAGAAATTTCAAATTTATAAAGAATAAAACTAACTAGATTTTTGTACCTTTACCAATAACTAGAAAAAAAAGATGGTCTACTTTTCCACTGTACTTTGGCAAGTTGTAGGTATTTTAACAAATAAGTACAAACCAAAGGTAGCTTGATGTTATGTTGACTTAGGGCTTTCTGAGTGTAATTAATAATATACAGTAACGTCTGTTATGGCTTGTGTCTAGATGTTCCCCAAAGCCTCATGCGGTTATAGGTGGGGCTTTTCAGAGGTGGCTGGATCTAGAGTGTGTGATGCTGAGACTGATTTATTTTGGGATGCTAAGATTAAGGGTATGCCATCCTGGGTGTACAGCTGGATAGAATAAGGGGCACAAGGAGGGCTGCTATTGCTGCTTGCTGCTTTACCACTTCACTGCTTGTTGCCTTGCTGCTTTCTGCCCACTATGAACTGTCTCTCTGCTGCGATGCCCCTCTGCCAGGCCACCTTCTGTTGGAGCCAGCTAATTATGGACTGAAACCTCTACCAATTGTGAGCCAAATAAAACTTTCCTCCCTTAATTTGTGGGTATTGGGTATTTTGTCTCAGCAACGAGAAGAGTAACTAAGACAATGTCAAACAAAACATTTAAAGTATTTTAAAAAGTACCTCTGATTCCATGCACAGTTGGGAAAGGCAAGGTTGCAATACTGAATAAGCCCAGACAAACGAGGTCTCACCATGGTGGAAGTCTGTTTCTTGCCCATATTAATCAGTAGCTCTCCTCTGTGTCCAAGAGAAGGGATCGAGGCTGATAGAGGCTCTGCTGGCCTCAACTTGCCCCCGAGTTGTGTACATCACAGCCAGTTGCAGGGAGAGAGAGAACAGAAGGATGGGAAGGCAGTGTGGGCCAGGCTTGGAAGGGGCACGTTCCACGGGGGGAATCAATCATGCAGCCACCTAACTGTAGACAAATCCCCTCTTTTCCTGAGAGAAAGAGGGTGTGGATTTGAGCAAATAGCCAAGGTCTCCTGCTACAATCCAGTACCTGCCTGGCCCAGCAGAGTGCATGATGCACACCCTTCTTGGCAATCATATTTGTTAAACTAAATGTGTGCACATTACAAATGTGCATTTCGATAATGTACTGATAGAATACCTACTTCCTGTTGGGCTACTTTAACTTCATAGTGAATTTTTTGTTTGGGTAGTTACTTAAATCTTAATTTGTTACAAAAAGAATTGAATATGTCATAAAGTAGCAACAAGAGATAACTTGACATTAACTGATAAATACTTTTTAGGACTCTCAATAGCCTTCATAATTACAATGCTTCAATTAAATTTAGTAAGGCTTATCCCTAAGAGTGGACACATTTTGGTCTTATACATGTCTTATGTGCCAAAACCTTAAAGTGAATATTTTTGTGCACATGGATGTTTATTTGAGAGAGTCTTGCCATGTAGTTCAGGCTGATCTTGAAATCACTATGTAGCCTAGGCTGGCCTCGAACTTGCAGTAATCCTCCTGCCTCTGGCTCTTGAGTGCTGAGATTACAGCAGTGTGCCACCACGCTTGACCTGAAGCAATTTTTTTTAGGATAAATTCCTAAAAGTGAGAATATTGGATCAAAAGGAATAAACAATTGCATGATTGTTTATAAGTATTTCCAATATTGGCAGAAATGAGTATAGAGCTTGATAAGGTTTTAAATTGAAATGGTATTTGAAACTGCAAAATAGTACTAAATATTGAGTGTTCCCCCCACCCCTTTTCATTTTGCAGTGCTGGGGATGGAACCCAAGGCATCATGAATGCTAAGCAAGTTCTCTACCCCTGAGCTATACTTCCGGACCCTAACTTAACTTTCTTTGATTGCTAGTGTATTCTTACTATCTCTTCCTTCTTTGGGAAAGTAGTCCTTACCTACTTCGAGTCAATGCTGAGCGTGGTGGTGCATACCTGTGATGCCACCATGTGGGAGGCAGAGGCTGGAGGATTATTGAGAGTTCAAGGCCAGCCTGGGCTCTGTAGTGAGTTCAAGGGCTGTCTGAATTACACAGCAAGACTTTGTCTTAAAAAAAAAAAAAAAAAAAATTGGAATCTCAAAAATCTAAATGATCAATGGCACATATTCATTTATTCATGCACAAAGGTATTTATTCCACAAATATTTTTTGAGGGCCTGCCAGGTACTAGTCACTGTTGTAAGTGGTAGAGGAAATAAAGATAAACAGGAAATGTTCCCTTCCCTAGAGGAGATTATATTTTCTGGGTTGATTTCTGGCCAGTATTTTTCTACAAGAAAACTGGATCTTATTTTACATATTGTTATGCGGTTTGCTTTTACAACTTAGAATATATGGGAATTTGTCACCTGGACAAACTTATAGCTTTACCACAACTGTTGAAGAGTTTTGCAGTACATAACTGTATTATAATGAATTCAACTATTTTCTGAATGATGGGCATGTAGGATTTTCCTAATTTGAGCCTACTACAGTACTGAAATGAATATTACTATGTGCTGATATTTGGTGGAACTGACTCACAGAAATTAATATTTCCAGTAAATATATGCAGTTTTTAAGTCAAATACAGTCAAAATGTACTCTAAAGATATTAATCATTTTATTTCTCCTGGGGGTTTTTGTTGTTATTTTTTCATGGAGGGATAGTCTGAGAAACTAAAATGATTTTTTTTAATTACTTTTTAAATCATTGGTGAAATTGGTCTTTCATGTGCTTAATCTCCATTTTTTAAAAATCTTTTGCTCAATTCTCTTTGCCACTTTTCTGCTAGATTATTATTGCTTTGGAAGAACTCTTAATATTTTGACTGTTAAGCATTGTCTTATATAGACTACAAATATCTCTTCCAGGTTGTAGTTTGTCTTTTGCCTCTATTTGTAGAATACATTTCTTGTAGTATATAGGCGTTTGTTTAATAAATGTTTTTGTAATCAAGTCTGTCAGCTTTTTACTTTGTAGTACCTAGTTTTGGTTCCAGATCTGGAAAGACCTTATTGACCTAGGATTTTAACAGAATTAATAATAAAAGAGCTTGCTATAACATGTAAAGGGACCTAACTTAATTTTGTAAATGAACAGCCAATAATATGTAAAAATGTACAATATGTAAAAAAGTACAATTACCTTACTTTGAAATGCCACTTTCAATATATACTATACTTGGATTCTTGTCTATTCTTTTTCATAGATACATCAAATTTTGTCATTAACGCCCTGTTATATATTTGAAAATATATTGAAAATGTACCTCATTAGTCTGTTTCCAATTTTTTTGATTTGAAAATGTACCTCATTAGCCTGTTTCCAATTTTTTTGGTTATCACATGCATTTATGCCTGCAAATAAATCTTCTTTTTAATTTTATTTTATTGGTACATTTTAGGTATACAATATAATGACACTCATCATTGGAAATTTGCACCTTTCCATACTCTCTCTTGGTTCTTACTTTTTCCCCATTCCCCTGTCCTCCCTTCAACCCCTCCA
>NW_004624884.1:1873497-1895908 GCF_000247695.1 Heterocephalus glaber
GAGAAAGTAAATGACTTGTTGAGTATAATTAAATATACTTCTTGGAAGTAAAATTCATTTAACTAATTTATCTGAGACAATCATTTCATAATGTGTATGTTTAGGGAATCATCACATGTATAGCTTGAATATGTACAATTTTTGCCAACTGTGCATCAATAAAGGTAGGGAAAAAATTTTTTTTGAGACGGGGTCTTGCTACATAGTTCAGGCTAGCTATGAATTCACTTTGTAGCCCAGGCTGACTTCAACATCAGAAAACATGGAATAAAATAAAATAATGGGAAAATCAAAATATAGTGATACCAAGGAGGGAGAGTCCGGGGTTCAAGATAAATTTTAGAATGAAAGTGAGCTCCAGCTGGAGGCATCAGGAAGGCAGAGGCAGAAACACTAAGTGGTTCATGTTCTGCCCTGCACGGTAGAACTGAGGGAGCGGTGACTGCAAAGTGCGTTCCTCTCCAAGTGGGCGCCTCCCACCACACCAGCTCGGAGGAGAGGATTCAGACTGATCAGTGCTGGCTGCCCAGTGCTTACCTCAGTGCCCATTAAACCGAGGGCCTCCACGGACAGTCTTCTGAAAAGAATGAGCAATCCACCACATTTCCAAGTGGGAAAAAATACACTTTGAAATCTCATGAGAAAGGCGGCAAAAGAAAAATGATACAAGGTGGCTCACTGACTGCTTGATTGCTTCAACAGAGTACCGAGTCTGTGCAAGAACTGGGACCTCAGAGGCTGCCGAGGTCACAGCCACACAGAAAGGCACCTTGGAAAGAGCTGGAGAGCCCACCCACCATGCTCTCCAATGCCATTTCCCCCCTAATGGCTATGCTCTGAAAAAGGAAATGTTCTACTAATCATAAATACAATATAGATAAAAGCATCTTTAGAAAAATTTTAGTCTCTTATGGATTTTAAATTTATAGCCAAAATACAAGAAAATATTTAGTGTTCCAGCAAAGATTCATGCTAAGTCGTTTGTCCTTTCCTCCTTCTGCCCTGATCGTCCCCTCTGTGTAAAACTCTGTAATAAAAAAGAAAATGACAAGAATAATTATTACACAAAGTCAGAAGGTTAGGGGTGGAGAAATGCCTGGGAAAGTATCTGAGAGTGGAAAAGGAATGCCCGCTCTCCTATCAGTTGTGCGGGGCGGCAGACATCCAACCCGGCAGTGGCTCACATCTCAAAGGCTCTCCGTGGAAGGACACAGAGTTGTCGGTGAAATCAGAAGGGCAGTCACAAAACCCAACACTAGCATGAGCTGGAGCAAAAGCGCTACAAGGATCTGGGGTGGAAACAGCAGATAGGTTCTTGGGGGCTTGGGTTCTGAGGTCCAGGCATTTCCCACACCTACCTTACTCAGGAATCAAATCTCAGAGGGGAAGGGGCCAGTGTGCAGTTCTGATTGGCCCAGTGAACATCACAGCTTAATCTCACCAGGGAAAGATAATTTTTATTGTTAGATCGGATCTCACCACATTGCCCAGGCTGGCCTTGAAATTTGGGCTCAAGCAATCCTTCTGCATCAGCTTCCCAAGTAGCTGGGATGACAGACATGCACCACCACACCTGGCTTCTGGGATGGGACATTTTGAGTTACAGTTTCATCACGATTACGTGCATCCCAAGACCAGGATGAATGATATCACTCAGTGGTGGAATGCTTGTCTCTCCTGCAAGAGGCCTAGAGTTCAATCCCTAGCTCTGCAAGGAAAAAAAATGCATAGGCCCTCAAGACTGACTGTAACCCCAAAGTGAAACTCATGTTCTCTAGAAAAGTCAAAAGCATTCTAGAATAGCAAGTCAGTGACATCAGTCAAGAAAAACAGCCATGGGTGTCCACAGTATGTCTTGGGGTTGGGATAAAAGAGCCACAGAAATCTTCAGGGAAGGGTTAGCATTGAAATCAGGCATTAGAACATAAAGAGCATGTGAACACAAACAACAGGGAAAGAGTCAGGCTTGGAAGCAAGAGATCAATGGAGGAACAGAGGCACAGATCAGAGACCAGAGAGCAAAGCTTGCACTGTAGTGGTGTGCAGAAAGCTGCAGATGTTTTAGTTGGGATATAGCATAGGTGAGGAAAGCACATGAAGAATCACTGATGACAATCTAAGGAGTTCATAGTTTATTCTGTAAGCAATGGGTAGATGAATATTTGAGGTGGGAGATGTAGTTATGTAATTAACTATTGAAATCAGCTACAAGGGCTGATAAAAAATATGATGTATGTTTAAATAAAACAATTCATCACAGTAAAAGACATATTGTCATTCATCCCCCTTTAATTACTCCTCTCACTTCAAACACACTTATTCCATCATTCTTGCCACTTTCTGAAGCAGTTCTGGAAGTCCTCCTTCATGAATGTCTTTACAAGTGTGATCAAAACTACAGTGAATGCGGCTGCCAAGTGACATCCAACAGAAAGGCAGCTCCTAAAAACATGATGGTATGTCTTCCTCCACATTATTCACTGGATCTGGCACTGTACGTCTTCTTGCTCTATCTCAAAGTCAAAACGAACAGGACAGGTAAATGTTCTGAACCATTCAGGACATTGAAGCAGCCAGGGCAGTGCAACTAAAGACACCCAGGAAAGAGCACTTCCAGAACTGCTTCAGAAAGTGGCAGGCACAATGGGATAAGTGTGTTCAGGGTGAATGGGTATATTTTGAGGGCAATTAATAGCAATGTGTCTTTTACTATAATAGATTTTTAGGTAGAAATACAGCAGTTTGGACATTATCTCATTAGGCATGTATTTGAGAATGTATTTGAGAGTGATACAAGAAACATCATAATGCCTGAAGTTATCAACAGGACTTACTTTGAGCCAACATGACACAAAGTGAAGCTAAACACACAGCTAAAAACCCATCACCAAAATCCAGGAAACACCATGCCCTCAAACCCTAACCATGCAGGTTAGCCCCTGTTATCCTCCAAGTTCTTGGTTAGTTAACCGAACATTCGTCCTTATTAAAATCAAGCTATTTAAGAAAGTCTCTAAATGCATGGATATGATCCCAGAGCTTGAAACTTCAAAGCAAAGGGAATCAACCCAGTGTGTATCTACCTTCCTCCAAAAACCACAGGAAAGATGTATAGGACAGGGGCTGGCAAACTTTTCTTTTAAAAAAAGGAAACACTTTAGCCTTTGTGAGCCCTATAGTGTCTGATGTAGCTATTCCACTCCATTCAAAAGCAGCCATGAATAATATTTAAATGAATTAATGTGGCTGTGTTCCAGTAAAATTTTATTTCTACACTCAAGTTTGAATTTCATATAATTTTCACATGCCATGAAACAGTCTTTTTTTCATATTGTCCAGCATTTAAAAATGTGAAACCCGTGTGTAACAAACAGGCCATGAAAAAGAAACACAAACAAAGCCAACAAACAAAAACAGGCACTAGACTGGACTGGACTCATGCAGTGAGTCATTCCTACAAACCATGGGTGTAGAGCCAGAACCAGCACATCTCTGGAGCCAAAATCAGTACGAACATATTCTGAATATAGTGGATGGGCCAGGAGAGGGAAAATACGAGAACAAATTAATATCTCAATAGCTTATTCTGCTCAGCTTGATTTTGTTTCAAATGAGTGGGGTTCTCCTTTCAGTTTTCCTTCCTGACATTAGGAAGGAATAATATTCAATATTTGTGAAACTACAGGCTCACGTAATGGAAATTCAATCTACAGTAATGAAAGCCTTTGAAAGTGCAGTGGCTGAACAAGATAGAAGTTTAGTCTCTAAAGGAGCAGCTTGTGGATGCTTGAGCTCACTCACTCTGTTATCAATACGGAGCTCTCAGCTCCCAGTCTTCAGATGGCTACTCCAGCATCTACCATTACATTTGCTGCCCAGCCAGTGGGGAGGAGAAGGAAGGAATGGAGATCACTCTTTTCCTTTTGCACACAACCTGGAGGTTGTATGTGATCTCTGCTCACCGCCCATGGCCCGAACTTAGTGTTAAACCACAGCTCGCCAGGTACTGGCATGGAGGAGGAGCTGGGAGATATAATCTTCATCCAAGAAGCCATGGATCCAACAAACTAAGGGGTTCTATTCTTCAGTAATGGTGACCAGACCCATGGCCTGTGTTCCACTCTTAAAAAGAGACGCCTAGGACAGATTTGTAACGATACTGAAAGACAGCGAGAAGTCTCTGCTGGGTGTTGCTGCATGTCACGAAATGATTTCTGTGTTTTATAGGGAGATCACTTTATTGCTTCAGTCAGGAAGTCACTCTAAATATTTTAATGAGTGACTTAAATCCTAAAAATAGAAGTCAGTTATTCAGTTGGCAGCTTCTTTCCCAGTACTTTGACCTCAGTCGCCTCCATAAGATCAGAGATTTGTTCACTGGCTATCTGAGCACCTATCATGCCAGGTGTCTTTCCAGGACAAGTGCAAGCCCTCATTTCCTTCCCCGTTGACGATCTCGCTCCCACTCTAGTCCCTGTGAACACAGTCCCTGCAATGTGTGTTAGAGCCTCTGGAGAGCACCGGAAGGGCTGGTTTGGTGGGGACAGAAGAGGACTCCAGCCCTTGACAATCTCCTTAACCCTTACAAATTCACCCCCCCCCCAACACAGGCGCCAACCAACACCCTGTATCCTGTGCAAAGGTAGTTGCAAATAGTCTAAGTCCTTACGCATGACTAGGAGAGAGTCGCCAAGCATGCAGCAGCAGGAAAGGCAGGGGTGGTGAGGGTGACAAGAAAGAGAGCAGGAAGAGTAACGAGGAAGAATTTAGGAACAGGGACCCAGAAGGGGGAGGAACCCTCACTGACTGAGGCTTCCAGTATTTACAGGGTCCGAACCTGCATAATGAACTCCGGATGCCTCCCATTCTGTCTCTTACTGGTGTTGATAATTTGCTGCCTTGGTATCGGCATTGTGACCGCCTAAGCTTAAGCAGGGAGAACCATCAGAGCAGTGCGGTGTCCACAGCTGAATGGGGAAAAGCTCCTGCAACTTCCCTGTTTCTGACCATATCACTTGCATCTGACTTTCTGGAGACTCCAGGCTGCTGCTCTGTATGGCCTGGACTGGTCCCTAGGGCCCATTGCCCAGCCTTCAAGGAAACCACACAGCGGACCTGTTTGACAGTGTCTTTCCTAAGTTGTATTTTCTCAAACTCCTGGCGATCCTCCTGCCTCAGCCTCCCAAGTGCTGGGATTACAGGGGTGTGTCACCACACACAGTGGCCCAAATTGTATTTTCTAAACAGAAAAGCAAGCTGGCAAACACCAAGCGCCCTTGGCTTGACTTCAGGATGTGTGTGATTTTAACACTCTGCCTCTAGTCAGTGGAAGAGCAGGCTGCCTGTCTTTGGCTGGGGTGCTGCGGGACTCCTGTGACATCCCCAGACACCCTCAGTGGGGAGGGAGGGAGGAAGGGACAGCAGCCTTGCCTCCTCTTGGTGGCAGTGAGGTAACCAGGGCAGCAGTGTGGATGGCAGCAGAGGGAGAGGAATTAGCCAAGTGAGGCAGTGGGAACCCAGAGTCCTCACTCTGGTGGCACCCTGAGCTTTAACTGGTTAGGATTCGAGAGGCTGGGGCTGGAGGGGACAGTGTGTGGCTGGGCAAGAGCAAGGAGTATTTGTGCCTGGTCTGTTGCTTGTCAGGTGGTTGGAAATGAAGACTAAGATTGAAAAAAAAAATCCCTTTGGAGTCTGGTAGGCCTAGGCTCTAATCTCGGCACTAAGAAAGGCTGAGGCAGGAGAGTTCACAAATTCTCTAGCACCAGTCTGGGCAAATTAGGGACTAACTTAGTGAGACCATGTCTTCCAATTAAAAAACAAACAAAAAAACAAGAGAGGCTGTGGATGTAGCTCAGTGTGAAGGTCCTGGTTTCAATCCTCAGTCCTGGAAAAAAAAATTCTTTTGGCTTCCTAGCGTAGACCAGAGGACTAAGTACCAAAGGCCTAATCCTTACTGAGCCCAAGTATGCGCCAGCCGCTGCTCGCAGTGCTTTTCACACAGGTGTCTTATCTGGTGCTTGAGATAACGCGCTGTGGCGGGTGTTCTGATGTCTGTCTGACCGCGGAGGAGACTGAGGCTGGCGGTGGTAAGTGGAGGCCTCGACGTCTGTGCTTGGCCATCTGACTCCAGAACCAGTGCACCATCCCCTTGGCCACACCTCTCGCAGACAGTCGGGAGACTGTCATTCTCCTCTAGGTTGACATCTTCAGTTTTGTCCGTGGTGATGGTATTGGTCCATACTTTCTAAAAGAAGAGAAAAGAAGCTAAATCATAAACAAAAGAATGCTTGAAAAGCATGTTAAAACCTGAAAAGCGTTTGTGCCCTTTTTACTTGACTGTCTGCTAGCACTTTTTTTTTTCCTGGAGAAAAATATAGTACAACCATACCAGAGACCACATAAAGCGATTTGTTAGGCTTTGAAAAGTGATAATGGCCTTGTTCTCATCTTCAGGGTGGAGAGTGGCCAGGGACAGAGAGCACTTTCAGAAGCACCCACTCAGCAAGATTTCCTAAATAGTTCTCTCCTCTCCCGTCCTGACCCAGTAACCTCTGGGCCATTCTGTTCCCCACACTGTCCTGCATAGGGCCTGAGTGGTGTGCTGATACTGGCAACATCTTTTAAGGATTTGAAGACCTACAGACAAATGGCTCCTGGGGACAGGGAACATATCAAAACATAATCCTTACTCAACAGAGTCGAGTTTGGTTTGAACCCAGCAATCAGGGAATGAAAGGTGAGCGTATTAACCTACCATGTTATCTGTAGAGGAGTTTTATATCTTAAATGGAACAGACATCCCAGCAAAACAATAACGGGCCAAGATTAATGAGTTACAGGTGACCCTCGGACACGCCAAGGTTGACTTTGGATAATCACCCACAAAGGTCAAGTGCTTATCTGAATTAACCACAAGTCTTGGATCTGGGGTAAAAATAAAGGACGAGAAATACCCCAGGGAGAGGCTTTCTTCAACCTGAGTTTTGTGTTCATTCTAACCTTCTGCTAAATTCGGCATGGGATTGGCCAGCCCTTTTCTTTTGGCATTTCTATACACATCTCTGGCCTAAACTAGATCTCAATGTTGTGACACAGTAAAAAAACCCAAAAACAAAAACCGAGAGTGGTACTCTTCATACCTCTGGGGCTTCAGAGATGTGCATTGTAGACCAATCTTTTCCACTGGGTATCACATGGAGTCATTTTGATGGCGACTCTGTAAGAGGCAGACAGACTCTGTGCTGCTGCAGTCCCTAGTGCCTGCTCCTGACCCGAGGGTCTGTCTCCTTCACAGTGCACACATGTGGTGGCTGCACTAACATTTTGTGTTTCTGACTCTCATCCTTGGACCCACTTTTAATTTTCCATTTAAGACAGAATGATTCATCCCTGGAGCACTTGTGTGTTCTCATTTATTGAAAAGTGCCAAGACCTCCCACTTCCTTTTCTTGGGTGGAGCTGTAGGACCAACTGCCTTGTGGAGAGGATGTGTCCTGAGGTTTCCTGACTGGAGGGCTCAGGCCTGGGAGCAGCCCCCCTGGGGGGCACAGCTGAGAGGGAAGGGGAAGTTCAGCTGGGAAAATGGGGTGTTGCCTTGCTCGGGAAAGGCCACAGACACCAGGGCGGCTCCACAGCAGACAGCATCCCACCCACGCAGTAGGGTGAACAGCAGAGCTACAGCGAGTCCAGCTGGGCAAGGCACCCTGCCAGTCCAGTCCGCAGAGGACAGAACCCATGTCCCCTGAGAACAGAACTTTAAAAACAACATGGACAGTTTTCTTAGGGCTTTAAGAAACCCAAGGAAATGTGGTAAAACCTGCAAAGAAAGAATGCAGAAACCCGCAAAGGAAGAATGCAAAGAAAGAATTAATCAGGAGGTGGAGAAAACACAGTGCCAGTCTGAGCTACTCAGGGCTTTGCCCCTGGGAGACTGGCCTGGGGACTTTCCAGAGCATTCAAGCAACTGTTTCATCCAAACAAAAGGTGGAGTGGTTTCAGGCCTGCACCACTGAGGAGAAAGTTTGGCTTAGATGGAGATGAGGGAAGACAGGAGCCAGGGGTAGGGGAAGGGGAGCTCTCCACCCACCCAGGTGGAGATGGGGACCAGGGATGTGGCCCTGAAAACTGCCTGGAGAGGTGATCCTCCATCTGAGAGGTGGAGGATGTGCTGGGGCAGTTCGGGCTTTCGGCACAGGTCATGAGGATCTTGTTGTGACATAGCTGGGGACAGAGAAGCTGCTGTGCTGGCCTTGGAATGGTTTTAGATAACAGATATGCTCCTCGGAGCTGCCAGACATCACTGAGAACAGGTTACTCTCTTAACTTTCATCGTAATCCTATGAGATAAGCACTAACTTTATTTCTTTTTTACTGAAGAGGAAACTACAGTAAACACTGAGTTGGGAAGTAAAGGCTCAAGACTTGAACCGTGAAAGTGTGGTCTCAGCCCACAGCTTTGCAAGGTTCTTATAGCAAAGGCAGAGTCTGCCAGGCCACTGTAGGGCTAATAGGTTCTAGTAGGTCAAGGACTCTGTCTTCTAAGAGCAAATGGTAGTTTTAAGGAGGGCCTGCATAGACTCATGCTTTGAAAAACATCTTTCTGGCTGTAGTATGGGGAAAGATTCACTTAGCTACCGTTTTTCTAAACTTTGATTATGATTATGTTTCCTGTGGAAGTCTGTTGAGAAGGAGGGAACACATAGATCATATGGAATCAAGAATTTCAACCAAGATGGTCATTTCTTACTTTAATATACCTAACCAGGCATGGTGGTTCATGTCTATAATCTCAACACTTGGAAGACTAAGCCAGAACAATCTCAAGTTCAAGGCCAGTCTGGCTTTGCAGCAAGGCCCTGTCTCATAAAAATACTATTAATAATAATGTATCACCTTTTTAGAATGGTAGAACCTTTCAGAATTCTTTTTTTTTCTGCTCATGATGTTTTGAGTATTCTAGTTCCTACAACATTTAGTTCTGCATATAAACTAATAAAGTAGTCTGATTTGACGGATCAGAGTCCTGAGATAAGTCAGGCAACCTCCTCTTGGAGAATTGGTTCACTCTCTACAAACAGGAAGTTCCTGGCTTGCAGGAGGACTGTGCAGACCACAGTGAGTGCACGAAGTGATGGCTCTGCCCATGGCTACTCGAGGAGGAGCCTGCAGCCCTCGCCCCCCCCAAGGTGACAGCTGGTGACCATGGCACACAGCTTCCCCAGACTGGACTCCACAGCTGCAAGTTGTTCTTGTCCTCTCCTTTTCCTTCCCCTTCTCCCCCTCCTCTCTCTCCTCCTCATGCTTCTGGTGCAAGGTATTCAGAAACTGGGGCAGGTACACAGTACTGGGCACCCTGCTCCGGGTGCATCTTGATGGGAACCAACAAGAACAATGCAGGGTCCCAGGCTCAAGCGAGTGTGATGTTGAACATGCATGGAAATACGAGAGAAACCCGCTTAGCATACCTGGGGCACAGGAGGGAATCTGGGCTTCAATTTACAATGGGATTCAGGGTAAGAGCCCTGGGATTGGAGATGTCAGACTGGAGCTGGCATTTATGATCTCAAGACAGACAAGATGTAGCTGGAATCCAGTACAGGTAGCAAAAAGAGGAGGTCTGAACCTGAGCACTGGGACTCTCAACTCTTAGCGGCAAGGAGGTGAAGACAGAAGCCTGGGACACTGGCAGAGAAGGCTGTTTGTCTCTAAGGCTAGAGAGAAACTGGGGAGAGCAGGGTGTCCTGGAAGGAAAATTCAGATATATTTGTGGCAAGGGGAGGAGGAGAGGACTCTGTTCTCGGCGAAATGATTTAAAGTACAAATGAGATGGAGACTGAGTGGTTTTGCAAATGTGGGTTTGGTGTCCTTAACAGGGTAATGTTTGCAGTATTGGGAATTGAACCCAGGCCCTTGAACATGCTAGGCAAATGCCCTACCATTGAGCTGCATCCTCAGCCCAAGACAGTTCTGATGGGATGTTTGCAGTGGGGAGCAGGAGGGCAGGGCTGATGGGATTGGGTTTAAGCGGGAGTGGGAGGAGAGAAATAAAGAGCACACAGGGTTTCTTTGGGCACTTCCATTGGCAAGAAGAGCAAAGAAATGGAGCAATTGCTGGAGAGAGATGTGGCATCAAAGGTCCTTCCCTCCCTCCTTCTCTTCCTTCTTTCCTTCCTTCCTTCTTTCGTAGTGCAAGGTATTAAACCCAGGGCCCCATGCTTGCTAGTCAAGCAGTCCATTCCCAAGCTACACCTAACACTGCTTTTCATTCATTGTTGCTATTTTTGCTTTTGAGTTTTGAAACAGGGTCTTGCTATGCAGTCCAGGCTGGCTTTGAACTCACTATGTAGCTATGGCTGATCTAGAACTCACTGTGATCCTCCTGCCTCAGCCTCCCAAGTGCTGGGATTACAGGCCTGCGCCACCATGCCCAATTATTGTCTTAATTCTTAATCAGAGAAAAGAGAGTTTATTCACACATTACAGCGATGGCTCAGCAAGGGGAGGGAGACTGATGGTACCGGAGAGAGGGAGGGTCCTACTGCAAAGTGGGGGGACTGGCCCTGGCTGGGAGCCGCAATAACCCATCCAAGCCACAGAAGGACAGCTGGAGTACAAGGCACTCACAGGGGCAGGCGGGGAGGGTGCTGGGGGCCCTTTTTGTGTGAAATAGGAGGCAAGGGATTGACGAGGAGCAATCAGGCCAAGGAGCGTTGAGGAGAGGAGTCAGTGTGAGACTGACCTGGCTGAACACTGAGCTGCAGGGGTGCAGGCAAAAACTTGATTTGATTTCAATCAGGGACTGTCATTTGCCAGCACAGTGAGGTGGGAGAGGAGCCAGGCGCTACTGACGGTGGCAGGACTGGAGCCAGGCAGGAGGGAGAAGTGAGCATGGATGTTGGGAGGAAGCGACCGGGCAGCAGCCTCTACCTCCAAGGACTGAGTCCCAGTGGAAGAGACCCCTGCACCGAATGACCTCTGACCTTTATGCTAAGAAACCTCTCACCATCTCGAAGTTCAAATTTCTGTACATTTTGGTGGAGACAACAACGCGTGCGCGCGCACACACACACACACACACAGCACTCCTGCCTTTTTCTTCCTTAACAGGAATTAGGAGAGTGCCCGGGCCCCAGGGGTGTGAGCCTTCGGTGACTCTTCAAAGGTTTTGGAGAAAAGAAGAGGCCCTTAGAGAAGCCAAAATAAGGCAAAAAGGCAGGAGGGAGCCTTTGAAAGGCAAGTTTAGCCTGAGAATTTCGCTTGTGGATGATGCAAGAAATCTGTGGCCAGGATCCTACAACTCACTTCACCAGGGAAGAAGTCCCTGAGAGGCCAGCAGGAGCCTCAGCACAGTGACGCAGTGATGCAGTGCCGCTACCTGAGGCTTACCCTGCAGGATTTCTCCTGCTTCTGCATTAAGCCAGCTTCTCGTCCTCTGTTCTCTGGTCATAACCAAGGTTACTGGGTAGTGTAGACTTTTAAATCAGAAACAGGCCTTCCTAAGGGCCAAGCATGGTCACACATGCCTGTAGTCTTAGCTATTCAGGAGGCTGAGGTAGGAGGATGCCTGAGCCCAGGAGTTAAAGCCAAGCCTGGGCAACATAGCAAGACCCATCTCTTCATTAAAAACAGAAATGAAATGGGCCTTTTAGATCATTCAGATCAATCTTTTCAGCGGACACATGATGGAACAGAGGCCTAGCAGGTGCCCTCTGTGCTCCTCACCTGTGTTGATCCCTCTACTCTGGATCAGATTCTGACACCTGACTATCACCGCAGTCCTGACGCCTCCTGTGCTCTGGTTGGAGATGCGTTTCCTGTTGTGGCTCCTTGTCCTGTGTTAATAGCGCCTTTTGCCCTGGAATTGGGTAGCCTTTTCCATGACCCAGGAAGCAGTCCCCAGCACAGGCCCAGGGACTATCTGTACTATCATGCGTGGGATGGACAGGAAGCCTTTGTTCCTCAGATTGGACGTGAACTTTACTCATGGGACTCTGGATGTTGCTCGGTGGCAGAGCTCTTGCCTCATGTGCAGGAGGCACCAGATTTGATAGGCAGCATTGAACAATAAAATAAAAATAAAGCCAGCACCTGGGAGGCTGAGGCAGAAGCACTGCAAGTTTGAGCCCAGTCTGGGTATTTAGTGACTTCCCAAGACCTTGTCTGAAAATAAAAAAATGAAAAAGAGCTAGGGATGTAGCTCAGTGCGAAGGCCCTGGGTTCGATTCCCATGGGGTTGGGCGCCTATTCATCAGAAAGATTGAAGAAGTCTGGGGATGAAGAAGGAACAGGTTTTTATCCCTCTTTGAGATGAATTTTATGCAAAAGAAATGACACCCATGGTGAACTGTGCAGGCATCAACAATCCTGAACATAGTAAACTGTGTGTTTGCTTTCTGTGTTCTCCCATACTAGTGTCACTGACCACTAGCAATGTGGTCTTTGGAAGGTCACCTAATTTCTTTGCACTTTATTTTTTTTTCCAACCAAAATATAAAATGACTAATACTTTTTGCATGGTTATTATGCCACATACCTTTATGTGTAAAACAATTAAAATGGATAGGTATGTGAAAGTATCTGGCATATAGTAGGTGCTCAATAAATGTGAATTGCTCTTTCTACCCTTCCCTCAAAGTTCCTAGGGTTTAAAAAGACCTGCTCAGCTTTTGAGCTGTTCAGGAATTTCAACAGTAAAGCTAGAAAGGTTATGATGAGAACCATTTGATATTGCGCATTCCATTTTGCCATGTAACCTGATATCAGCAGCCAAGATCTTTGTCCTGAGGGAATTTCAGCATCAGCAAAGTGGTGCTGATTTAATAGCCATTAATTCTGAGAGTATGTTGAAGTTCAAAATCTGTCTGTTTTAAATGTTAATTGCCCTTTTTAATGTATTTTGTACTGGAGTTTAGAAACAAATGCTGTCACTTTTCTTTTCCTTTGCATGGGATTGCGGGCGCCTCTATTATCAAAGAGCCCTATTATTGTGATACCTCACACAGGAAATGCACACTCTGACATTAGGCACCAAATTGCTGAAATAGCCTGTGTTTCCTATTCATGAAAGCCCTAAAGCACTCCGTGCAAATTCCCTGACTTTAATTACACACCTCAGGGATGCGCAGGCCAAAGAAGGAGTCAGGCAGACAAAAAGCCAGGTCTTTGCCAAAAAATCCCCAGCCCTTTAAACTGGTAAACATTTATTTTCAGCTGAGAAATCTGCTATTAATTCATATAGTGGCTTTCCCAGCTGAAATAATGAGCCAAGCCAAGTGAACCGAGTATTCACAGTGAGCAAACAGAGCCGTAGGAAGCAGCCGACCTCCTGTTCGTTCACGTGTTGGTTCCCTCCGCAGTCAGGGGCTCTTGGAGGTTTCCTGCTACCCGCTACCCAGCGGAGACCAGGGATACCTCAGGGTCTTCCCCTGCACGGACCTGGAGGCTGCCCGGAGAGGCGCTGTCAGGATTAAAAGAAGACGAGCATCCCCAGATCAAATTATTTATGAGAGCTGAAGAGCGCAGAGCCCCACCAACCTTCTTGACTTTCCTATGGTTTTGTTTTGTTGGTTTTTTTTGGTACCGGGGATTGAACTCCGGTCCTTGCGCTTGCGCAGCAGGCAGCAAAGCCACTGAGCTAAATCCCCAGCCCTGACTTCCCTATTTGATTGAAGGCCTTTTAAAAAGAATCAGAATTACAGAGGCAGGATTTGGAAAGAAACACCATTTAGGGATTTTCTTGGAAAAATTAACAAAAATTCTAAACTTTTGAATAAAAAATTTATTGTTCCATAAAACAAACTAGGGATTAAAATACATTAAAATAGATTTTAACATTTTCTTCCAGAGAATTGTTTAAAATTTCCATTTAATTACAAGCTTTGGAATGTGGACAATAAGGAAAGAAACAGCTACCCATATACACCATATGCATATGACAAGATAAGTGTTGTTTACACATCCCTTTCAAGATCTGATTACACACTAAATTACTTAAGTTCTAGAGCAGTTAGTAGCCCTATGTGTGTATAAAATTTAGAATAAAAAGGCGTTTGTATAGAAAACCATCCTTAAAGGCATCCCTGGAAAGAAAAGAGGAAGGAGAATCGGTTAAATTAACACATGAAATAGCAAAGTAGAAGAAGTCAATATATTGATTAATTCCCATGACTGCAGAGCACCTACTTAACAGTCAATTAACCATTTAACGTATTTCTTGATATAAAGGAAGTTAAAGAGTCCCCAACTCATCAAAGATATAATCAATAATTGCAGGTTCAATGCCTCTCAACATAAGCTTAGATGCAGAGTTTCAATCTATTCTCAAAGAAGAAAATGCTTCTTATTATAATGAAGGTGTGATTTTGATTATCACAAACGTGCCGAAAAAGCTTGCAATTCACAGCACTTTAAAATCAAGGTTAATCACCTTCCAACTTTTTTACTAAATGAAATTTTTAGCAGATACACAATTCCCGCCCCCCCCCGCAACGAATAAATGAATAAAACGTAGGAGAATTCTTTCCCCTTTTTTGTTCTATCAGAAGCAGCAACGGCCTATTAATTTTGATAGACAACTTGGCGTTAGCCATCTTAGAGCCAGCCCATCGTGGGATAAAGTTATGCACCGCGCCTTTCCCCACACTTTGTCAGGCTTTGAGCCCTGGCGGGGGCCCTCACACCTCGGAGGATGACTCGATGGCCGGCGCACTGGCCGCCCCGCCACGCCTTGCTCCTCCCCCGCAATTACCCGGCGCCCTTGCGGCCCCTACCTGCGCTGTGCACCAGGCCTGCAGCCTGTTCGGCCGCTGCCTCCACCCCAATTAGGACTTCCCTCTGCCCAAGGAATTTACCCCAGCGCCCCGGTGAACCAGATAACTCTTTCACAGTCGCCGACCTCCTTCTGTGCCCATCCCCCGCCCCAGCCAGCCCAATCAGTTCTTTCCTGGCCCCTTTTCCCGGCTTCCCAGCCTCCGCCCCTCCCTCCTCTGCCCGGGCCCGGCCCAGTCTGCAGGCCGACGCGAGTCGGCGCGGAGCAATGCGCAGTGCGGGCCGGCAGGGTGGCAGGGCGCTGCGGGAGTGCGCAGACCCCGGGTCTGGGCTGGGGGGCTGGACGGGGCCCGCGGCAGGCAGGGCGTGGCGGGGCGCTCCGCGGAGGTCTGCAGGGTGCGCGGGGAGGGGCGCCCTCTCGCGCGGTCGCCGTAGCCCGGGGTGCCTGTCCCCAGCCTGGGTGTGCTCCGCGGGGGCGCAGGCGAGCCCGGCAGAGGCCGGGAGGGCCGGAGCCTGCGGTCCCGAGGCGGGGCCCGGCTCCCGGCTCCCTCCGCCCCGGGCAGGCCTGCCCTGGGACCCGCAGGGAGCTCAGCCCAGGGCCCAGCGCCTCTTGCCGAAACGCCTCCTGATCTCTCCCTCTCCCGGCTTGCTGCGAGCCGACCTACCTCGGATTCTCCCGCAGTGGCGGGAGAATCTCCCAAAGTGGGCTTCAGTCGCTTCTCCCCTCACCCTCAGATCAGTACAGTCATTTCTTCTGGGCTTGTCAGTCCTCCACCTCAGCCGATTCCAAACTGTCCTAACATCGCTGGCAAGACAGTCCCCCGCGCTTGCCAGCTCGACCCTGGCTTTTCATTGCCCAGGGCCTCCCTACGGCTCCTCATCGCCATGGCAACCACATGTCCTGGATTTTTTAGGACAATTTTTACTTCGAATGTTCTAGCATGTGGTCAAACCGTGTGTCAGATCATATGCCAAAGATACGTCCTGATTTGGGTTTTGAAAATGTGGTCACTAGCCACTGCTCCCAAGATATGATGGCTGCCCGTCCCTCCCTGTGTTACTAAAGCAGTTGGATTTGCTCCTTATGTATCACAGCGACGCGTGTTCGGATCCTACGTGGTGTGGCAGAGTCCTTTCACACGGGCATCTCAATGCCACTTTCCTGCCTGTGAAGTGGAACAAGGGAGAGGATATTGCTTGGATTTCATAGCTGAGAAAACTGGGGCACAAGGTCCTTAACGGACTTCCTGTCCTCGCAGTGGCAGATGCTGCAGCCCAGCCTCCTGACTGGTGTCTTCTTTCTCCAGCGTGCTGGCCAACTGGACATCCGGGGCTTTGTGCTCCAGGTTTGCTTGCCATCGAGGTCCCCGGAAGATTGTTTCAGGGAACCATTTGAGCGCAGGAGACCAACTCTCTCCTGATTTATGTTTCCTCTTAACCCAGAAGGTTAAGTGAGGGCTGGAGGAGGCTGTAAGGTGGACCCTGGGGGCTGAGATGTTAGGTCCTGTTCTGTCCTTCAGGATTTAAAACAGAGAGAGGGAGCCAAAGAGGAAGCAGGAGGAGAATTCTGGGGAATCTGCCCAACAGTTACACTAATGATACTTCTTAAAGATAAGCTTATTCAGCACAGGTCTAGCAACGCTTGTAAACATCTGCTTCTTAATATTTTATTAACATTTCTAAAAAACTGTTATTCTGTCAACTTCTTCCTGGCTAATATGTTGTACAGTGCTAGACACCATGTATACAAATGCATTCATCTGCCAGCACCGACCTGAAGCTGCAGGTGCAGTGCACTACCTCAGAGTCCCATCCAGCGACAGTGACCGGGCAGAACAGTGTGCTGCCCTGTGAGACCCGGACGGCAGATGGCCAGGGAGGCTTCCTGAGGACCAAGAGAGCAGGAGGTGGGGTCCCGGCCGGCCAGGCGAGGCTGCAGACACTGGCCTTAATGTTCTCCAGAAAGGGTTGGGACTGTATTCTTTGAAAAGAGCCATCACTCCAATTTGTAGTTCAGTGTAGTCAGGGTTAGTACTCATAAAACTAGCAATAACAGCCAGTGTTTCCTGCTTTTCATAGTAAGTGCTAGCTTTTTCATATGCACTATCACCTTCAATCTGCACAACCTTTAAATGTTTATTATTATTCCCATCATAAAGATAAGGACATCTATTCAGGAGGCTGAGGCAGGAGGATTGCAAGTTCTAGGCCAACCTAAGTGACATAACAAGACTGCCTTAAAAAAAGGAAGGAGGAAGGAAGAAAGGAAAGAAGGAAGGGAGAAACAGAAACTTTGAGAAGAAAAGAAGTGCTGAAGGTCACGTAGATAGGAAGTCAGAATACAAACTCTCAGGCCTGTATGCAGGCCAGGGATTTTTTACAGTGAACCTTGAAGGACTTTTAAATGTAGTCCTTCCTGGTTCAGAGTTGTTCGGTATGAAATACTATGTGAAATTTTTCAGACATCATCTGGGGCTCAGAAATGTCTGTCTGTTTTTGTGTATCCATAAGGTGTACAACATCAGGTTTTGATACACTCATCTTGATAACAGATACTACAAAAAGCAAATGAGCACACCCATCATCTCATCTAGTTGCTGTGTGTGTGCACGTATGTACATTTCGTGAGCGCACCTAAAATCCACTCACTTGACAAATTACCATTGTACAAGGCACTTAACTACAGCCCTCGTGTTGTACATTAGGTCTCTAGATCTATTCATTCTAAGTAACTTCAACTTTTTACCTTTGATCTGAGTCTTCCTATTTTTCTCTGCTTTATCTTGTTTTTATGTATTGGATTTTTAGAATATAGAGCACATTATACTAAATGGAATAACCAAGACACAGAAAGGAAAATATTAGTTAACTCTGAATTCTAAAAGCCATAGAAAGTCATAGGAAAGAGAGATTTTTAGTTAAGTTTCTTTTAGAAAACAATGCAGTATTTCTGCAAAACCCAATTCTTACACTAACAACTCAAATCTACAGAAACAACCCTATAGGTGAAATATCAGAACTCCTGAGGGCTATTTGTATAGCATTATAAAATTATTTACCCTCTAGAGACATCCAGAACAGACTTTTAAGCTAGATTTCGAACGGTGGGTGAAGATTCTCCAACAGCACCTTTCCATGCCTGGTACTGTTGTCTAAGCATCTCCATTCAAGGTCTATAAACTCACAGAAATGGGAACATAACCAAAATTACACAGGAGCAGAGCGGAAATAGAACTGAGCAGGCAGATTGTTTCTAGCTGGACAAGGATGGAGAGGATTTGTTATTAACAGAGAAGAGATTTAAGTTCTAATTGTTGGATCT
The DNA here is from genome assembly GCF_000247695.1 of Heterocephalus glaber. Next base: position 1,891,586 of record NW_004624884.1, read on the forward strand.
TCAGTCCTAATGTTCTGCTGGAAAATGAGCAGGAGGAGGCCATGGTTTGTGGCGGAAACTTTTCTGCATAACCATTTGTGAGGAATCCACTCACTGGATGGGACTGTCCTTTGGCTGTGACACCAGAGAGGACAAAACACACTGCTGTGTGCCTTTCTCTGTGACCCACGATTATGTCTGTATTGCAGCAGTTTCAGTGAGTGATGGGAACTGCGAGTCAGGAGCAAATATTTTGCAGTTGTCAGACTTAAGGTAAACACTTGAGCCAAAGTATACATGAATTGCTGCATACTATCTTGTACTGCTTTTTAATTTAAGGTTAGACTTTATTGTACAATTAATGCTAAGAAAAAACATTTTAGAAAGAGGTGCATCTATATTCCTTCATTGTTGGTTTGTACCCATAAATCACTTTTTAAAACGATAAACCAATTTAAAAATATTTATTAAATAAGTGGCTGAAGTTTTCTTTCTTTACTCATTAAAAAGTGGCTTTGGTACCAGGTGTGGTGGCTTCTGCCTCTATTCCTAGCTACCCAGGAGGCTCAGGCAGGAGGGTTGAAGGTTCAAGGTCAGCCTGGACAACTTAGCAAGACCTTCTCAAAATCAAAAATAGAACTGGCTGGGGATGTAGCTCCATTGTAGAGTGCCCACTTAGCATGCATGAGGCCCTGGGCTCAATCCCCAGTGCCACACATAGAAAAAGCTTTGAGTGTCTTCTGTGTGCCTCAAATTGGGTTGGTGTCTAGGGGTACAGTGAGGAGACTGATGCAGTTTAATGAAGGTGCAGACATGGTGTGGGAGGCTGGGAGAGGACACGAGTATTCTCCACGTGGTAGTTAGGTGCTGTTACTAGGGAGCCTCCCCACACCTCCCACTCACAGGTCCCCTAATAGGTGCCCCTCACCCGTCACACTTCACATGCAGCACTGACTATACAACAAGCATCAGTCCCTTTTTTCTTCCATGGACTGATTTCAGCTAGGAGGATTTTGTCCTAAAGTTTTGCAAGTTTGTGTCCAACTCTGAGTACAACTTCCTAAGAGCACTCCCTAGGCTTGGAGACTTAGGGACCAGGGTGGGTGGTGGGGAGAGGGAGGGAGTTGAGGAAGGGTTAGAAAGGTTTTGGAAAATACCTTCTCTCCCAGTTCCTGGCCTTCCACCCCTCTGTATTCCCTCAGATCTGTTCTATTTCTGCTGCGTGGCGAAAACAGCCCAGAGATGCTGAGAGATGCTGGCTGCCACTGCGGCGACAGCAGAGTCTGGGTGACTCAGAAGACGGCCATATGGTGTCGCGTTCGCCTTTGACCAGCAATGACGACGCAACACCAACGCTCTTCTTCTAGCAGTTTATTCAGGAAAACTTAACATTCTTTTTCTTCTACCCCTGGGGAGCACCCGTCCCTAGAATAAGTACCCCTGAACCAACCAATCACGGATAGTCATGTGGTGAATGCGGATAGGTACACGTAAGAGGGGGCAGAGCATCAGACACATCACAGCCAAATAAGGAGTTGTTTATCATAAAGAGCTCTCGCCGTCGGGATGGCGGAAGGCGGAAACCAGCGCCATCTTTAAGGCGCGGCACACGCAGCTCTCCACAATATGGCATGCAAGCTTTTTCTTTCTGCCTGAAGAGAGATGACAGTAATTCACTTGTGAAGTTCATGCACTGAGGGAAACGCCTCTATGATGATGAGGTGGATTTAAATTTGCAGTTGTTGTCTGTTTTCTATCCAAATGGACATGGTAGAGTTTCATTCAACAAAGTCCTCAACTCTCCTCTTGCACGGTCACTCTGCCAGTTGCATGCAAGCAATACTGGAATGCAAGGCCACTATACTGAGCTACTTTAAAAAACATTGGTTATATTTTATTTTTCATTCTGAGACAGAGTCTTGCTAAATTGCTAAGCTGTTTGTGTTGGAATTGAGTTTGCGATCTTCCTGCCTCAGCTTCCCAGAGTCCTGGGATGAAGGTGTGTACACTCCCACACCCCAGCTCTGTGGAATGTTTTGGAGACCTTAAGGATTTCTGGGTAGGGTTGCCAGATAAAATACTGGATTCCTGGTTAGGTTTGAATTTCATAAGTATGCCCCATGCAATGTTAGGGTCACGCTTATACCCCCCAACTCAAGAAGTGCCACCGAGTATTTTTATCGGCTAAATCTGGCAATTCTATGCCTGGGCAATGGGCACCAGAGTCTTCCAGCTATAGCATGAGGAGGTAGATCAGGTCAGGCTTTCTGGGCACTATGGTCATCACAGTATGATGCCATCTGTAGCAGACCCCTGAGAAGAGCGAACCAAATACCTGCAGGCTCCTGAGGGTTGTGCTAGTTGCCCTGCCAGGTTAGTTCACTGAACTCAGTCCTTTTGGCCTAGGGAGACAATAAGAACAGGACAGTATCAACAGGGAGAATCCAGATAAAAAGAAAAGGAAACATGAAAACTTGACGGACATCAAAGGAGTATGCGCTTCTGTTATGTGGATGGCTCTGCTGGCTCATTGTTAGGGTCCTCATGCAAGACCACAAATATTTCCCCCGTCACCAGGCGACTATTGACTTCTCCTGTTTGGAACCAAAACAATGACTCAATGACTCAGGAATAAAAGAATCTCTACTTCATTAACTTCCAGAATCATCTCAACTCCTCAACTCTGCAAGACTTTTCATTGGGTTGATTCTTGCATACAAAGGTGCATATGTTACTGAGTCTGAGTGTAATCAGAGAAGACTTTCCTGTGGCTGTGCAGACCAGACCCTGTCAGTCTGCCATGAGTACAGGAGGAGCCAGGGCCACTGTGCCGAGGCGGCTGCAGGTGCTGCCCTGCTGGCTAAGATGGCTGAGAAGACTCAGTTATTTGTGCCACCTAGTCCTATGGAGAATGCTCCTTTGGCAACCACTAAATCAGACTTAGAAGCTGGTTTTAAATAACCAATTCCACGTGTAGGTTTGGAATGGTTTCAGAAGTTGTCAAGGATTATGTCTGCACATTTTCCATATTCTTTTTTTTATGGTAAAGTAACACATGAGACTGGGAATGTAACCCAGGGACAGAGAGCTTGCCTAACATGCAGGAGGCTCTGGGTTCTATCCCTAGCACTGGGAACAAGAAAGGATAGTAACATACAACTATTGTAGTGAGTTATAGAATGGAGATAAAGCTGGTTGTGGTAGCACATGCCTGTAACCTCAGCCCTCTGAGAGGCTGAGGCAGGAGGATCACAAGTTGAAGCCTTCTTTGAGGAACTTATTCTTTCAATGAGACCCTGTCTCAAAATAAAAAATAAAGAAGAGGCCCGAGGATGTAGCTCAGTGCAAAGGCCCCAGGTTCAATTCCAGGGGTGCAAAAACTAAAAGCAAAAAATCGAGACAAGATAAAAGAAAAACGAAATCACACACATCCCCGAATTCCTTCTTGAAATGGTTAACACACACAAAAAAAATTAAAAAAAAAAAAAAGAAATGGTTAACAATGACACACTTTAAACACTACCAAAAGATTTCGGAATTTTCTATTTCTATTTCACATTTCTAGACATAGCCTGCATTAAAAATATATTACTGGGCTGAGGATTTAGCTCAGTGGTTTTGCCGCCTGCTGCGCAAGCGCATGGACCCAAGTTCAATCCCCGGTACCAACAAAACAAAACAAAACAAAACAACAACAACAAAAATATATTACTATTATTACTTGATTTGTATATCTGATTTTAAAAGATTTATTCAGTATTTTATTTTACCTTCTCAAATGGTTATTATTTCTGTGTGGTGACTTTTTTAGTTTTTAAAGGAATAAAATATACCAGATCCTGCTAAAACACATCTTCCTGCTCTCCTCCTTTGCTGCTCTTCCCTTCCCTTCCAGGGGCCACCACTACCTTGACTTTGTTGTGTGTCATTCTCAGGAAGCTTTTGTAGTTCAGGTGCATAAACCATTGTTTTCTGTATTTCCAAAGAAGGGGATAGTAGGCAGGCCTGGTGGCACAGGCCTTTAATCCCAACACTCTTGGGAAGCTAAGGCAGGAGCATTGCCAAAATCAAAGCCCAACCGGGACAGTTTAGCAGTTTAGTGAGCCCCCGTCTTAGAGTAAGGGTTGGGGTACCGGTTTTCGGGGCATATAGTGTGCCCCATTCAGTACCCAGTACAAAAAAAACGAATAAAAGGACTAGCACACATTGTTTGAAATTTACTTATTTATTGATTTTTAATTAATTTTATTGGTACATTTTAGGTGTACAATATAATGACATTCATCATTGGAAATTTGCACCTTTACATAGTCTCTCTTGGTTCTTATTTTTCACCCTTGCCCA
>NW_004624884.1:1900046-1933923 GCF_000247695.1 Heterocephalus glaber
CTATTTCTTTTGATTGGTGAATTGAGACCATTAACATTGATGGTTATAAGTGATACATATTGAGTTATCATTGTCATGACTTTTTCTTTTTGTGGGATTCTCCCCCTTTACATTTAATTTCTTGTTGTGCCTGATGAATTCATTCTTTTGGGATTCCTGGGCTTGTGATCTTCATTGTCTTTTCCTAGGATATTGTCTAAAATTTTTTAGAGTGCTGGTTTGGTATTCATGAAGTTCTTACGGTGCTCTTTGTTATGAAAGTATCTTATTTCTACATCAATTTTTTAAAAGTGAATATACAATTTATTTAACATTCAAACTTCATTAAGACATGTGCAATATAGCAATTTTACTGGGGGTTTAACCCTACCTAGGATATGATTGCTTGCTGGGGTTTAGCAACAGGGTCCAGTTCACACTTAGCACTAATTAAATACTTTATTGAATAAATACAATACCAAACAAAATGCATTCAAATGCTTTCTTAAAAAATCAATTTTAAAGGCCTTTCTATAAGGCTAAAGAGAAACACAATAAAGGCGATATGCTAGTTTAACATAATTGGCTGACTTTATACAGCACTTATATCTTTTAGCCCACAAGTATATTATTAAATGATAGAGAACATCTAATACAACCATTTCTACAGAACTAGGAAATAAATTTCCAAGAAAGAAAGATTTTACAGACCCCATCTTTTACACCCACCCCAACAGTCTAACTCTAGAGGATAAAGCCAATGACTTTCCTCACAAGAGCTTGCGACTAATGTTGCTTTGCTATCAAAATCGGTATTTCTGATCCATTATGAGCATGTATTGTATTTAGTTTTTAGAAAATCTCATAGATTTGATCCTTAAACCCTCAGCTCAGTATTTCATCTGCTTCATTCAAAACAAACATTTTGAACCATTTTGGAGAAAGGTATCTTCTGTTTAACATATCAAACACTCTCCCTGGTGTACCAACAACAATATGTGGTGCTTCAGCCTGCAGTTTTTGCATTTCATTTTGAACATTTGTTCCACCAATGCAGGCATGAAAAGTTGCTCCCATAGAGTCTCCAAGTGCCAGACTTAAACCTTTTGGATCTGTTGAGCCAGTTCTCTGGTGGGGGCCAATACTAGTGCTTGGGTCTCCTTGAACACAATCTCCAACTGTTGCAGGATGGAAATAGCAAATATGGCTGTCTTGCCAGTACCTGACTGAGCTCCACCAATCACATCATATCTTTTAATACAAGGAATAATAGCTCTTTGCTGAATAGCAGAAGGCTTCTCAAAACCATAAGCATAGATGCCCTGAAGAAGAGACTCCTTTAAATTCCTATCATCAAAGTTATCAACAATCTCATTCCAGTTGCTCTTAATGACACCATCAGGGTCCATTCCCTCTGGGCCTCCATGTTCTCTGTGATAATCTGCAGAACCACCAGACATGATCCCAAGAACCACTCAGCACCCGACTGAAAATTCTCCATCAATTTTGAAAGATAATTTTGCAGGATACATCAATCTGGGTTGGAGGCTGTTTTCCTTTAGGGCTTGAAATACATCACTCCAAGCTCTTCTTGCCTTGAGTGTTTTCATTGAGAATTCTGCTGTGATTCTGATGGGCTTTCCTTTGTATGTGATTTGTTTCTTTTCTCTGCTTATAGAACTTTGTCCTTCTGTTGGGTTTCTGGAATCCTAACTATTATATGCGTATGTGTAGATTCTTTTTGATCATGCCTAGTTGGAGTCCTATATGCTTCACTTATCTGTATGTCAAATTCTTTTCCCCTGCTTGGGAATTTATCTGTCATCACTTCTATGAACAGGTTTTTTTTTGTTGTTGTTTTTTTTTTGTACCAGGTATCGAACTCGGGTCCTTGCTCTTGGGAGGCAGGCGGCATAACCTCTGAGCTAAATCCCTGGCCCTGTGAACAGTTTTTTTACGTCATGTGCACTCTCTCCAGTTTCTTCATTGACTCTGATCAGTCTGATGTTATTCTTCTTTGCATTGTCTAGCAGCTGCTGGATTGATTTCTCATGGTTGCTCACTATTTTAAAGAAATTTTTCTTTTCCTGGTCACTAATTGCAATGTTATCTTCTATATCTGAAATTCTCTCCTCACATTGGCTGATTCTGGTGCATAAACTTTTAATGGAGTTTTTAATCTCCTGGAAATCCATTTGCTTTTGTTTTATGTATTCCATTTGTTTCCTATGTTGGGATTCCATCATGTTCCTCAGCTCCTCTATTTTTCAATCTGTGTCCTCTCTAGATTTATTAATCATGTCTTGCACTATGGTCACAATTTCCACTCTTATTTGAGAAACTATTTCTGATTTCATTTTTTTCCAGATCCTTTTTCATTTCCAGTTCAGGGAGTCCAGGTGGTTGAGTATCAGATTGTTCCATCTTGTTTTCCTTTGGGGTTGCTTTAAGTGATCTCGAAGTCTAGTTTTGAGACTTGTTTACATGTCTTCTCATTTCAACGGGTGGAGTGGGTGGGGGTGGGGGATGTGTGCTACTGGTGCTTGGGCAGCTCACCTCCTTGCTGCTGAGGGCAGAGGTACAGCAGCCCAGAAGGTTCACCTCCTTTGTGCTGGGGGTAGCTCTGCTCCTTGACCAGGAAAGACCCATTTAAAAAAGTTTAAGTACTTATGAAATACAGAAACCTGTTTTCTAATTTTATTTTATATCGATTGATTGGAGTGGAGATTCAGCCCAGGGCCTTTGCACTTAGCTATATCCCCCAGACATTCTTAGTTTTTCTTTATTCTGAGACTGGCTAAGTCACTAATTTGTCCAGGCTGGGCTTTAGATTTGGTGGTCCTCTTGCCTCAGCCTCCCAAGTGTTGGGATAACAGACATACACCACTACACCTGGCTCAGTTGTCTAATTTTAAAATTTCTTTTCAAGTTGATAACACTAGTTTCTACTTCCACTATAAATATATAATTTGTTTTGTTTTGTTTTGCTTTTCAGAGACAAGTTCTTGCTATGTAATTCTGGCTGGCCCTGAACTCAATATGCAGCCCAGGCTGGCCTTGTACTGGCGACAATCTGCCTGCCTCAGCCTCCCAAGTGCTGAGATAACAGGGGTGCGCCACTACACCTGGAGATAAAAGTTTTACATTTCAAAATTTTTGCATCTTAGTCCTTCTAGAATTAAGTTTATTCACTGTATGAGATGAGGATTCCATTTTATGTCCATCTCTGTGAGTTCCCAGCTGGCCTTGGATAATTTGTTGACTGACACGTGCTTCTACCTGGGTTTGTTGCGTCTTCTCTTTGCATATCAAGCCCCCAAGGAGTGAGTTTGTGTGTCTGTGTGTCTACTGCTGCTCCAGTGCCTCCTCTTGTGCTTTTTACCCATCCTGTCTGGTCCCTCAGCTTTCTGAGGTGTGGTAGGTGTTCTCAAAGTCTGTGAAGTCACGTTGGGATTTTGAGAGCATTGCATGCATGTAGTTTTGGGACTGATTTGGAGACATGTGATCTTCACTTTCTTGACTTCTTTCATCCATTAGCTTGGCATCCTGCTATTTGCTTTAGTTCTTTCAAGTTCCTAAATAAAATTTCCTATTTTTTGGTTGATGTTGCTTAGTTTCTCTAGATAACTCATATTTCCATTGTAAATTTCCATTGTAAATTTCCATTGTAAACTTTTTTTTTTGGTATCAGGTATCAAACTCGGGACTTTGTGCTTGTGAGGCAGGCGCTGGCACCACTAAGCTAAATCCCCAGCCCTTCCATTGTAAACTTTAGATGACATTTTCCAGTTGTTAGTTGCTGTTGACTGGAAATGCAATTAATTTGGATACATAGATCTTGGCACCTTTAGCCATTTTGTTGAACTTTTGTCTCTCCTTTGAACCAATCTTACTGTCTTTGAATCTAATAGTTTCATTTCTTTCTTTTCAATTCTTATAAATTTCATTTTCCTCCCTTATTACCTTGTGAACCAGTCAGTACAGCATTGAATAGAAATGTGATAGCAAGTACCCTTGCTTTATTCCTGATTTGAAAGGAAATGCTTATAATGTTTTACCCATGTGATGTTTCCCACAGGCTCTTGAGGTTGTTTAGCTAATCTTCCTAATTTGTTGAGAATTTTTGGTTTTATTTTGTTTTTCTTTTAAATGATGGAGGACTGAAGTTTGTCAAATATTTCTGTGCATATATTGAGATAATCATATGATTGTTCTCCTTTATACTCTTCTTGTTATATTACCTTTGTCTTGTTGTTGTTTTGTTTTTTCAGTATGGAAGATCAAACTCAGGGCCTTTGCATTGAGCTACATCCCCCCGCCCCATTTTTATTTTCTTTTTTGAGGCAGCATCTCACTAATTTTCCCAGGCTGGTTTCCAGCTTGTTTTTCACCTGCCTTAACCCTCCCCTCTCCCCCCGAATGCTGGGATCACAGGTGGGTGCCACCCTGGCCCTTTTTGTCTGGTTTTGGCATCATGAGTGGAAAAAGTGCCAGGTGTGGCAGAACATGCCTGTACTTCCAGTTACTGGAGGGGCTGAGGAGCAAGCTCACAGTGCAAGACCAGCTTGGGCAATGAAGGGAGCCCCTATCAAAATTTGAAAAGAATTCAAGCAGGCCTGAGGGGAGCTGTATGGTAGAGTGCTTGGCTAGCATGTGCAATGCCCTGAGTTCAGTCTCCAGGACTGGAGGAAAGAGTGAAGGGAATATTTGCTTCAAAAGATAAGTTGAGCTGGGTTTGGTGTACACACCTGTAATCCTGTTTATGTGGGAGACAGAGACAGAAGACTAGCAAAGTGGAGGCCAGATGGGGTACCTTAGGGAGACCCTATCTCAAGGTAAAATAAAAATAAAAGGGGCAGGGATAGAGCTTAACGGTCCTGAGTTCAGTCCTCAGTAATGGAAAAAAAAAAAAAAAAGAATTGTGGAGGGATTGGCCAGCGTGTGTGGGCCCTGGGTTCAAACTCAAGCACTGTCAACAACAAAAGTTGGGGCATTTCCTCTCTTTTCTGGAACAGTTTGTTTAAAATTTAAGATTTATACATATCTGTGTGTGTGTGTGTGTGTGTGTGTGTGTGTGTGTGTGTGCTTTTGTTTCTGTTTTGCACTGCAGGAGTAAAACCTGGAGCCTCCTGTAAGCTAGGTGAGCACTCGGTCCTTAGCCACACCCCAGACCAGTTGGAGTTTCTCTTTGAAGGATACATTGTAGAATTTTCTAAGAGTCTAAGCTTGATGTATTGTTTTGAGGATAAATTTTTCATAACTATCCAATTTTTAAGAAATTCTATGGTCTTTAGTTTTCTGTTTCTTCTTGAATTAGCCCTAATAGATTTTGTTGTGGTTGTTGTTTTTGTTTTGGGGGGGGGGGTTGGTACTGGGGAATCGAACTCGAGACCTTGTGCTTTTGAGGCAGGCAGCAGAACCACAGAGCTAAATCCCTGGCTGATTTGGGTTTTTTGAGATAGAGTCTCAGTATGTAGTTCAGGCTGGCCTTGAACTCACTGTGTAGCCCAGGCTGGGCTCAAACTCACAGTGATCCTCCTGCCTCAGCCTCACAAGTACTGAGACTACAGGTGTGGGCCACCACGTCCGGCCATCTGCAAAGGCAGATTTCCATTTTATCTGTGTTTTCCAATTTGTTGGGATGAAGCAATTCAGAGTATTCTCTCAAGAGTTATAAAATTCCAATTTTATCTGTACTTATGTTCCCTTCTTTATTAGGTTATTATTTGTTTATCCCTTCTAGTTTTTCTTAACAGAGTTGATTGTCTTGAAGATAAAAACAACTTTTATTTCAAAATAGTTTTTATTCTTCTTGATTTACTTTCCCCCCCGAAATTTCTTAGATTTTGCCCTTATCTTTATTAAACTTGCATTATGCATTTTTAAAAATTATGTTTCACTACTACTAAACATATTCCAATTTTTATTCCAATTTCTTCTTTAACTCATTAGTGACTAAAAAGTATGCCTTCAAGTTTAAAAACCCAGAGGATTTTTAAATTGTATTTTTCAATGTTATTGCATTATAGTCTGAGAAAATAGTCTGTGAAATACTGATTTTTTGTTATTTGTCTTGTTCAATTTATGTAACTGCACCATGTGAACTTGAAAAGAAAGTATCTTTTCTAATTGTTGGTACATATTTATTAAATCAAATTCATTTATTGTACCATTCAAATGATCTTTCTAAATTTTTAGTTTGCTTATTAATTATGGAAAAATTACTGTAACTTCCCCCTATGATTATAAATTTGTTACAGATTCTTGCTATTCCATCAGCTTTTGCTTTATTTGAAGGCTGTATTATTGGGAATAATTTATGATTGTTACATCTTTCTGATAGTTTTTCCCTCTTATCATGAATTAGTGATTCCTTTATTCCTAATAGTATTTTTTTCTTAAAGGTTTATTTTTACCTGACATGAATATAGGTATGCTAGTGTTCTCTGAGTTATTATTTACTTTATGTCTTTCCTTATCTTTTGCTTTTATGATTTTCTGTTTGGGTTTAAGCAATCACCTATAAGAATAACATACAAGGGGGCTCAAAATATTTAAATTTTAAGAAACTTATTACAGTAAAAGAAACATTTCCGAGAATGATGGTATAAATTTAAATGATGGTGTATATTTAAAGCAAGGAAGAGTATACTGAATACTTTGAGGGAGACTAATGGCAAAGTGTCTTTTACTGTAATAATTTTAAAAATTTATACATTCACTATATTTTGTGATCACACCTTGAATAGATAAAACTCTTGTTACATCTAATTTGGGAATATTCTTTTATGTGGTAAGTTTTACCTATTTAGATTATCCTGATATATTATTTTGCATTTGTTCTTTATAATGATTTTTATATTTCTCTTCTACTTTCCAGTCTTCTATTGTGATTGATTTTTTTTAAATGTTCACTTATTGGTGTTTAATGGCTTGGACATTATATAACCTGATTTCATTCTCTTCATAGTTATTTATTATTTATTAGTTATCTATTGCTATGTAACAAACTACTCTAAAACTGGGCAAGTGAAGACAACAAAGAACTTTATCATCTCACCTAGCCTTGGTAGCTGGAGCCCCTGGGCGTGGCTGCACTGACTCTGGCTTGGGTCTCTCCTATGCGTCCAGTCAACATTAAACTGGCCAGCAGTCTTTGAAGGGGTCAGCTGAGGGTCGCTGGGGATAGAGGAACTTCTTACAGTGTGGCTTGTCACATGGTTAGCATGTTCATGTTGGCTTTGGTGGGAGGCCCCATTTCTTTGTCCAAAGAGTTCTCCAAGGTACTGCTTGAGTGTCCTCACAATATGGCGGCTGGCTTTCCTTAGAAGGAGTGATCTCAGAGAGAGAATCAGAGCTGAAACGTTTTCTTACATTTAGTCTTGGAAGCTAGGTATAGTGGTACATGCCTGTAATACAAGCACAAGTTTGAGGTCAGCCTGAGCCATGAAATAAGACCTTGTATTCAATGAGTAAAAACCAAAAAAGATCTAGTCTTGGAATCCACATATCTTGTCTTACACTATACTTTATTAGTGACTTTATAAAGTCACAAAAGGCACTGCACAAAAGCATGAGTACAAGGAAGTGAGCCTTACTGGGGGCCATCTTGACGGCTGGTAGCCACAGTTACCTTTACAAGTGTAAGAAACACGAGAGTAGGATGGTAGTTATCAGAGGCTTGGGAGAGAAGAATGGGGCATGGAGAGAGGGTCAAAGGACTGGCCAGTGGGTACCAAATTAGGCGAGACAGAAGTTCTGGTGTTATAGGGCACAGTAAGAGGATTGTAATGATGATGTGTTTCTTCTCCTCCTCCTCCTCTTCTTCTTCTCCTTCTTCTTTTTCTTCTTCCTCCTCCTCCTCTTCCTCCTCCTCCTCCTTCTTCTTCCTCTTCCTCTCCTTCCCCTTCCCCTTCCTCTCCTTTCCCTTCCCCTTCCCCTTCTCCTTCTCCTTCTTCCTCTTCCTCTTCCTCTTCCTCTCCTTCTCCTTCTCCTTCTCCTTCTCCTTCTCCTTCTCCTTCTTCTCTGAGGATCCCAGGGCCCTCCCACTGAGCTCCATCCCCAGTCCATTTGAGACGGGGTCTTGCTAAGTTGCAGAGCCTGGGCTTGAACTTATGTTGGGATTCCAGGTGTATGCCATGACACATAGCTCACTACAATTCTTGAATTTGAGGATATATGGCTTCACATACTTTGGAAGAGTTTCAGCCACTATCTGTTCAGATGGAACACCTCCTTCATAGTGTCTGTCCTTTAGAATTGCTAGCGATAAAAAAATGGAAAATACCAGAAATTGATAAGTGTTAAGGTCCTGAGCTCAATCCTCAGTACGAAAAAAAAAAAAGTGTTGCTGGGTATGGTGGTGCATGCCTATAAGCCCATCACTTGGGAAGCAGAGGGAGGAAGATTGCTATGTAGCCTAGGTTACATAGTGAGTTCAAGGCCCTTTCTCCAGTACTTTCTTCTTTTTGAACTATGTAGTGAGACCCTGTTTCAAAGTACCAAAAAACCAAAATTAAAAAAGAAGAAAAAGAAATGTCGAGGGCTCGAGATGTTGCTCAGTGGTAATATATATTTAAAATTAATTCATCTTTATCTTCCCTTTTTTTTTTTTCAAGTTTTTAAGTTGGATGGTTTTTTTGAGACAGGATATATGGCCTTTGTCTAGATGTTACCCCAAAGCCATATGTGGTTGTAGGTGAAGGTTTTTCAGAGGGGACTGAATCTAGACTGTATGACTGTTTCATGGTGTAATGCTAGAATTAAGGGTGCTAGAATTAAGGGTGAGTGACTACTAAATTAGTTCACTGACTCATTTGGCACTGCCCTAATCCCGGTAACCTGGATACAGTATAAAGAACAGAAAGAGATGTGTCTTGCTCCCTTGCTTACTTTGCTACCTTCTGCCCACCATGAACTGTTTCTCCTCTTTAATGCTTGTTTGCTACACCACCCTGCCTTGGACCCAGCCAACTATGGACTGAAACTTCTACAAACTGTGAGCTTAAAAAAAAAACCTTTCCTCCTTTAACTTTGGGCATTGGGTATTTTGTCTCAATGAGAAAAGTAACTAAGACACAGGCCTGAACTAAGTTCAGGGTAGCCTTGAACTCACTGTGTAGCCCACACTTGTGGCTATCCTCCTGCCTTTGCCTCCTGAGTGCTGGGATTACAGGTGTGGTGACACTCAGCTTAAGTTGGGATTTTAAATTGCTCAGGCTGATCTCAAACTTGCAATCCTCCTGCCTCAGCTTTCCTCATAGATGTCATTAGAGGAGCTCACCAGGTGAAAGAAAAGTTGAAAGGTTAAAAAGATGGTGAGAAAGCCTCACATTCACTTATGTATGTTTCATTTTGAGAATTCTCTCAGGTTCGAGCTAACTGGTTCTTTATCTGGTTTCGAGCTAACTGGTTCTTTATCTTTAATGTATCCCACTATTAAATAAATTCATTGATTTTATTAATACATGAAAATTTCATTCTAAGTATACTCAGTTTTTTTCTCAACTCTTCCCAGACTTTTTTGGTGGTGGTTTTTGGTACTGAGGATTGAACCCAGAGCCTTGTGCATACTTTTATTTTTAAAAATTGTGCTGTTTTAGGATTACAAGTCTTTATGTGATTTAAAATACACTTATATCACTGTTACTTCTAGGATTGTCAAAAACTATGCATTTTTAAAAAAATTACATCTTCTTGATGTGTGTTTGTGACTGTGACTTCCACTCTACCTGACTTCCTGTCCAGGTGGACTCACTCTGTCTGACTTACAGTGTGTATAGACTTACTCTTTCTGATTTCCTGTCCAGGTAAACTTGCTCTATCTAACTTCCTGTGCAGGCAGACTTTGTCTGACTTCCTGTGGGAATAGACTTACTCTGACTTCCTGTCTGGGTAGACTCAGTCTATCTGATTTCCTGTTCAGGTAGATTCGCTCTATCTGGGGGTGACCTAGAGGACCTGAGTGAAGCATGTCCTCCCAAAGTGGGTGTTTTGCAGCACTGAGTTGGCACCCCTGGGATGTTGAGGGTCATTTCAAAGGTTGGCTACCATTGACCTGGGACCTTTTGGGGCAGTACTTGGCATTGAACCAGCATATGCTCTACCATGGCACCACACTCCCAGCCCTTGGAAACAATTTGTGTTGCTTTCTACATTTATAGGTTCCCCTGACTGTGTGTTATAAATTCCACAGGAGATTATTTTCCTACTTAGAGCTGAGGAAGACTTAGATCAGTGTCCAAACCACTTGTCAGTGTCACTGGATATGTCTTTTTCCCAATCCCTTCTTTCCCTGGAGGGCGGAACCCTAGCTTTTTTTCAGCTTTATTTCCTGGCTTTATTTTATTTTGCTTCAACTCCCCACTCCACAGTGGCCCAGAGTCTTGTCTTCTGTTTCTGTTTGGTGTTAAAACTCAGCCTTGTGTAGTACAAAGGATGCTCTCCCCTCCCTCCCTCCCTCCCTTGCTTCCTTCCTTCCCATGTATTAATCATGTTCATGGATGGTTATTTAGCTTTTCTAGGTATTTATGAGGGAGGGCTGCAGGTTACTGTTTTACGCCTTACCAGGACTTGTGCTTGTTCACAATACTGTGTCAAGAAGCCAGAGTTGAGGTGTCTGCTGGTGTGTACTGCTTTGTCTACCAGTCATCCCTCCAGTGGGATCAGGTGCTCCAGGGCAAAGCTGGAAATAGGGAAGTCCCTTCTTAGCACCTCCTCACTCAGAACTGTCTCTCCTATGTCCCCATTTTCTGTAGCACCTTGTTTGTCCTCTTAATTGGACCCTGACCTTCCGGGATGCTCCAGGCCCTTCCAGGACTTGTCACTGCTGTGTGTTCTTTCCGGTGCTCTTTGTGGAAATGCGCCTCACCAGTATCTCTGCACTGTCCAAAGTGTCCAGGTGACAATTAGCTAATCTGATAAGCTCATTCATGCTAATGTGCTAATGAAAGAGGACTACAGAAGATGGCTGTCCTTCCCCTACCTCCTAATCAGGGCTCTTCTCCTCCTGCCAGGTGACATATGTGCCTAGCAGCAGTGAGCTTCGAGAGACCATGACCCAGTTTTAGTGGTCTAACCTGGAGGATTGACATTAATGCAATGAGATTTTTGAGTCTAGCAGGAAGGACAGCTGAGGTGAGGGAGGCAGAAGAGAGTCAGTGCTAGGCCAAAGTGATCGAGGCACAGATCATGACAGGGTGGGCTGCTTTAACCCTTTCATACCCAAGAGGCAAAGGGGATTTCTCAGAACATCCTTTTGCTCTATCAAAATGACCCTTACTGGAAAGTCAAGAACAAAACAAGAACCATAGCTCAGCAGAACCACACTGGATTCATTGCCATGCAATTTGATATTTTCATTCTGTTGGTTCCGGGGTTTGCTCACCTTTGGGTTGGGCAGGCAAGAAGCAAGTCCTTAGAGTGAGGGCCAGAACTTGGAGGTCTCAAAGGACTGGCCACTGCTGTTCTCATTCCTTCCAGACCTCGATCTCTAGGTCTCAGCCTCGAGGAGGAGTTGGGGTGTTGGGTCTGGGGAGGTGAGACACACAGCACGGGGTCACAGTGAGCCTCCGGTGCTTTTCAGGCCTGTGGGCCAAGAGCGAGTCTTGGGTCTTGTGCAAAGAGCACCTGTCCATGCCTATTTCCTCTGTGCTTCCCTGTATTTTCATAATGTACATGTCTTGGCCTCTTTGTTACCCTGAGGGATCTGAGACGCCGGTGGACGTAACTGTCCTGTCAGGGCAAGTGGATACTTGCCACTGCTGCACACACTTCTCAGCTGGTACCAGTGGTCGCCTTCCCTCTGATCCCCCTGCATACCCTGGCTGCCCTGTCCCTGTGGGCTGGCAATGGCACTGCCGCACTCTGCTCCCGCCCAGTGGCTTTGGTCAGCTTGACTAACGGGGGCAGCGGCAGGAGGCCAGGAGGAAGGAGCAGGACACTTGTCCTCAGCTCCCTTCCTGCAGCTCCAGTCTGGGCTGCTGTCCTTCCCGCCTCCTCCAGCTCCTCCACACATAGCTTTCTCTCCCTGGAACATGATGACTCCCTCCTGGTTTCCTCAGGCTCTGCCCAAACCTTTATAAAGAGTCCCTTTGTTAAGTTCTGCTCAAATTGTCCCAATTCTGGAGTGCCATCTGTTTCCAATCTAGGAAACTGATTGATAAAACACTCAAATTCTTTTGTTTTTTAATTTATGTTCTTTTCTAACAGCAAAAAGTGGGGTTTTTTTAATTGTGGTAGAATATGTCTAACATTAGGTCCGCCATTTTAACTATCTTTAGATGCACATTTCATTGGCAGTGAGTACATCTGTGGTGTCGTGCAACCGGACCACCACCTCCAGAACCTTTTATCTCCACAGACCATACCTCTGTAGCCTGTGAGAAGTAGCTTCCTATTACTCTCTTTCCCCAACTCTTGGTAACTTCTATTCCAACTTTCTTTCTTTATCAATTTGACCATTCTAGGTACCTGATATAAATGAAATCATACAATATTTGTTTTCTTGTGTTTGGCTTATTTTACTTAGCATAATGTTTTCAAGATTCAAAGAGAGTATAAATGCACTGACACAGTAGTTGGATCCACAGGGCAATATTGGTTCCCATCTACAGGGTTATCAGCTTTGAAATATTTATGCACAACTTCAAAGCAAAAGTTGCTGTGATGGAATTAATGTTGTGATTCTTTTGTGGTAAGGAATCATTGATTCCTTAGTGGTAATTGTCTGGTTTCTTCCCAGAGAATTTTGTAGAGTAAAAACAAACATTGACTGACAATGCCTTCAAATGATTTTAGGGGTACAATCATCATAATCATGAAGAATGTGCTTTAGCCTTGATCAGGGCCTTTGCAAACTCAGTGGAAGGTCTCTTTCTTCCAAGCTGCATCTGCAGTCATTTATAATTTAATGTGTAGATACTGCAGAGTGATCCAGAAGTATGTTGTTCTGGGATCCTCTGAACATGCCTTAATTCCTACGCCACACTGTCACACTAATAATAAAGGAGACTTTTGCCATGTGATATGGGCCAGCATTTTTAAGGAATTGTATTCTAATGGACCGTGTGGTACTGGGGATTGAACCCAGGGAGTGCTCAGTGACAGCTCTAGGATTAATTCCCAACAGCTTGAAAATGTCTGGTCTCAAACTTGAATTTTCTGTTGCATATATATGTATATATTTTTAATTGCTGTAGTGTAAAAGCTTTGAGTAAGAGGATATTCGGGTTAGCTATCATTGCATAACAAACTACCCCCAAATTTAGTGTCTTCAAACCAATTTTATTGCTGGGCCTAGTAGCACACACTTGTAATCTCAGGTAAGCGGAGGCTGAGGCAGGAGGATCACAAGTTCAAAGCCAGCCTGGGCAATTTAACACAGACCCTATTTGAAAATAAAGTAAAATAAAATAAAATAAAATAAAATAAAATAAAAATTTAAAATGAAGAGCTGGGGATGTAGCTTAGTAGAGCATCCCCTGGGTTCAATCCCTACTAGTACAAAAATGAAAACAAGACAAAAATATTTATTATTCCATTCATGGTTCAGTGGATCGGCTGGGCTTAGCTGGATGGTTCTGAGTTGGCTTCCTATGCGTGGTAGTCCAGTGGTGGCTTGGGCTCGAGGCATCTGAAGTCTTCACTTCTGTATCTGGCATCTGGGCTGGGAGATGGCTGACGAGCTGAGGGCAGGTCAGGCATTCATCTCTTCATGTGGCCTTTCCAAACTTGGCAGCCTCAGAGGCCGCAGACTTCTAGGCTCCCCCTGAAGCAGGTAGTCCAAGGGGCCTGGGAAGAAAATGTGAGGCTTTCTATAATCTCACTTTATGGGGCTCAGAACATTACATCCAAGTGGCCATGCAAATCATTAAGGTCAGGCCACATTCAAAGGTAAGAGAATTAAAGGTAGGCACGGGGGTGGTGGTATGTGCCTGTGATCTCAACACTTGGGAGGCTGAGGCAAGAGGACTGCCATGAGTTTGAGGCCAGCCTGGGCTACATAGACAGACCCTGTATCAAAAAACCAACCAACCGACCGACCAACCGACCCACCAAACAGATGAAGCTAGGAGAATTAGCCTTCCCCTATCAAAGGGAGGACTAGTAAAGTATTTGTGGCCATCTTTAATCTATCCCAGTGAAAAGTATCTTAATCTCAATTCTGCAGCTCCCAAACTCTGGGAGCACAGGCCAATTTAATCACCTATTCTTTCTGAAAATTAATTTCCTCACCTGTAAAATGTCAAAAATTCAGTGAAAACTGAATTCTTCACTTCCAAATTATAGGGGTTTTCTGCCCTATTTATAATAGAAGATCTTTAAAGAATTACCTATAGTAGATGTTGTGTAGTTTTAATGCCCAGGATCCTTTTTCCTTCCTGGGCCTGTATTCCTCAATGAATCAGTTAGGAATTTTCCATGCTTCTTGTCTCTAGCCACATGGTTTCTTTTTTTTTGTTTTGTTTTGGTACTGGGGATCGAACTCAGGTCCTTGCACTTGTGAGGCAGGCGTCAGAACCACTGAGCTAAATCCCTGGCCCACCACATGGTTTCTAAATGGGAATGTGGACCAGAAGATCTGTTTCTGAGGTGGAAGGGCTTGGCCTCACGGAGCTGTAGCTTCCAGTTGTCAACTCCAGGCATGGCAACTGGTGTAGGTGCTTTCTGGGAAATCTGAGGCTCACTGAAAACTCTTACCTGATTTCCACGAAGAAAGGACAGTGACAGATGTAATTAAGGTGAACCTTTGGGCACACTTCTGCAGGACTCACCACTTTTTGTTTTGTTTCATGATGGCACAGCTGTCTCTCAGAACATGAATTCAGCAAGAAGAGGACTCAGGGGCCAGGGATTTAGCTCAGTGGTTCTGCCCCCTGTCTCTCAAACACAAGGTCCTGAGTTCGATCCCCGGTACCAAAAAAAGAGAAGAGGACTTGTTTTCATGGACACTTAAATAGCTCCTTCCTTCCTTCCTTCCTTCCTTCCTTCCTTCCTTCCTTCCTTTCTTTCTTTCTTCCTTCCTTCCTTCCTTCCTTCCTTTCTTTCTTTCTTTCTTTCTTCCTTCCTTCCTTTCTCTCCCTCTCTTTCTTTCTCTCTCTTCTTTCTTTCTTTCCTTCCTTCCTTCTTTCCTTTCTTCTTTCTTCTTTCTTTCTTTCCTTCCTTCCTTCCTTCCTTTCTTTCTTTTTCACATAGCTCTTTGGGACTTGGGGTATGTCTTGGTGGGAGCCTGGTTGCTTAGTATGGGTGAGGCCTTGAGTTGGATCCTCAGCACCACAAAATGAATACATAATAAATGCTCTGTAAATAGAAGATCTCAGTTTTTTAGGTAGGAGTGTTTGGTCAACTGTATGCAAATCACATCGATAACTGGATTTCACCATTTGCAGGTCCAAGTGAGATTGTCTTCTGTTCTGCTTTTTTCCAAAATAAACCACCGTGACTAAGTTTATGCTGAACATACAAATATCAATAATTTGCCAAGTGTGATGGCGCCTGTCTGAATCTTGGCCACTCCAGAAGCTCATGCTGGAGGATGGAAATGTCAGGCCAGGCTGGGCTATGTACTGAGACCCTGGCTTAATGAAGCAGAGCAAAACAAAATAAAACCCAGCTGTAATCCTAGCAGTCTAGGAGGCTGAGGTAGGAGGATCTCAAGTTCTAGCCTAGGCTAGACAATTTAGCAATTTAGCAATTTAGCAAGACCTTGTTTTAAAATTAAAAATAAATAAATAAATAAATAAATAAATAAATAAATAAAAACAGGCTGTGGATGTAGCTCAGTATCCTCAGTACCACACCAATCAAACCTTCTGTGTGTGTACACGTTGCCGGTTGCCTGACCAGCAGCCACTCCTCCTTCCTGCCTTGCTTATGGAAGCCTTGTCTTGCTCCAGAATTTATCTACACCCATTGCCCATGGAGGGTAAATCCTGGTTAGTGTGAGTCAGGCAGAGAGCCCATCAGCAGGCCTTTGTTTGCATGTGAGTATGTGCGTTAGAGCAGACCAATGAGATGTGAGGGGAAGTCTGCCTGAGAGCTCTATGCATATAATTTCCTTCTCCAAACAGCACACAAGAGGAGAGATCCTCCATGTGCATGAATGTTGTGTGGAGCAAAGTCTCCGTGCTGCAGGTCAGGAACCCACTGTACTCCTGAGGGTCTCAGCCTAGTGTCCAAGTGCCTGTGCAGATGGTGGAAGGGAGGAAGTGGGCCCAGTCCTGGATGACGGTCCTGAATGAAAAGTGGAACCAGCTGGAGCGCCCCTACCTTGGAACTTCCTGTGTCCTTCAACAGTGACTGTCCTGGTACTGCCTTCATGGTCCCGCTGAGACAGAGGCACTTTTCCCCCTTACACTAGCAGGATTGAACCGAGGGCTTCCACCTTGTGATCTTTCTGCCTCCGCCTCCCAAGTAGCTTGGATTACAGGTGTGGGCCACCAGCCCAGTCAGGCAGTGGCCTCTTTTAATTGAAGCCTAAAATACCCTCTGTAGTCCGGTCTTAGACATAGCAAGCAGCACTTGGTTTACCTAATATCTCTGGCGCTGGCCCACTACCTCTTTTTCTTTGTCTGTTTGTTTTTTTGAGACAGGGTCTTGCTATGTCATTCAGGCAGGCCTAAACTCACTATGGATCCCAGGCTGTCCTCAAGCTTGTGGCAAGCCTCCTGTCTCAGCTTCCCTATTGCTAGGATTACAGGCATGTGCCATCAAGCCTGGTATCTCTTGAGACTTTTAAAAATAAAAATATACAGCAATGTAACTCAGCAGAGCTGGATCCAGGAGTTGCTCTGTTGCTCTGTCCTGACACAGCCTTAGGCCCTGAGGGGAGAGCGGAATTCATGGTAATAATGACTCTTGACACTTTGAGTGTTCTGTGCACAGATGTTATTTCAAGTGTGTCACATGCATAAGTCATAAGGAGCCCTGCAGGGTTGGAGATGTTGTTCTTCTCACACAGGGGGAAGCTGAGGCACAGAGGGGTTAGGTAGCTTGCCCAAGGCTGCACTGCTAACAGGTGTTGGAAGTAGGTTGTGAACTCAGACTACCTGTCGGACTACCTCTTGGAGGAAGGTGTGATCCCAGTCCTGCCCTCCTTGGTCCTGCTCCAGCAGAAGCACAGACCTCCTCACTGCCATCGGGTGCCGGGCAGCTGGGGGAGGTGGAAAGATCCTAAACTGCACCTCATTTCAAATCTCTATTATTGGGGTCATTTTTTCATTTAGCAAACATAATTCAACATGAACTGTGGTATAGGTCTCGAATATCCAAAGATGTTGAAAACTGGCTGGGATTTAGCTCAGTGGTGCTACACCTGCCTCGCAAGTGCAAGGCCCTGAGTTTGATCCCCCATCCCAAAAAACCCACCAAAATCAAAACCTAGTTAAAAATTAAAAAACAATCCAGAGTTGAAGCTCAGTGCAGAGGCCCTGGGTTCAAACCCCAGTACTGGAAAAAATAAATTCCTATCCTCAAGTCACTTAACTTAGTGGGTGCACAGGTCATGAGCTCGTATTTATGACAGGCTCCCTGTAGTAGTAACAGCAGCCAGGCGGTCAGTATGGAGGACCACGGGAGAGTTTTAAGGCCGTAGCTTGTGCTAACCGCTTGGCCATATCACAGTCTCCATTTTCCTGCGACGGGAACTTTGGAGGTGACCACAGCTGCTCCATGCCGGGGCTGAATTTGAACCCAAGCACCTTGCTGGAGGCAGACCCCACTGTGCACCACTGTCTGAGCTCCGTTTCCAGCCACCAGGGCAGCGGTGAGGAGGGGTCTGCAGTACTCACGGTGAGGTTACTTGCTACTGGACCTTCAAGAGTAGGTATCAATCAAGGGGCTGGGAAAGGCAAAGTAATCAAGAGTTTGAAAAAGGGAGAGGGAGCGAAAACC
This sequence comes from Heterocephalus glaber, assembly GCF_000247695.1. Next base: position 1,917,918 of record NW_004624884.1, read on the forward strand.
ATTCCAGGCAGAGAAGCAGCAGGTACTGAGCAGGAAGGCTTCAAGGACCTGTCGGCTGGGTGTCCGTGGAGTGGAGGTTGTGGTCTCCCTGGAGGTGTGGGGAGGATCCAAGGTAGCAGATGGTCTCCAACTCACAATAGTTCGACTTGTGAATGTTTGGATTATATGGTGGTGTGAAAGCAGTATATGTGTACAGTGGAAAACACACCTGGCATGTTGGTCACTTCCCAGTCTAGCAATGCATGGGACAGACCTTTCTCATGACACTGGCAGTGGCAGTGAACTGGCTCCTAGCCGGGTCCACACAGCCATGAAGGGAAGCCACCCAGGAGCGTGCTGAATTATTAAACAAAGACATCAAGTCAGGCATAGAAAATGCATTTTAAATTCACAGTTCTCATAACACCTTGGTAAACTGAGAAGCACCTGCATGAAAGTATTGTCTGCATTTGTTCTGCAGGCAAAATGGAGCATATTGGAAATTTTAAAGGAGGAAGGAGACATGAAAAAAGCAAAGACAGAAACTGAAGTCTTGAACAGGGTGCAACAGTGCACACCTGTAACTCGAGCTTCTGCTGGGGGCTGAGAGGCTGAGGCAGAAAGATTGTAAGTTCAATGCCAGCCTGGGCAATTTAGCAAGATTGAGTCTCAAAAAATAAGGGTGGGGGTGTAGCTCAGTGGCAAAGTATTAAACTCCCCAGTACTTCAAACAAAACAACAAACCCAAACCCCTGAAGGCCTGCACTTTAAAACGCTTGGCACAGACAGATGCCTAGGGGTTAGTGAGAGAGGACAGGTGGGAGGAGTTAGAAAGCAGGTGGAGCTGGGGCTGCTGCTGGGTGTCTAGTTGCCATGTATATCGAGGGACCCTGGAGTGGCGTTTCCATTTGCTTCTTTTATTTTGCAGGGCGGGGGAGCAGCCTGGGCCTATGCATCCTAAGCAGGCGCTCTTAGCAGCATCCACATGCCTAGCTTTTATACTTTGAGAAGGTTGTGAAACAGACAAGAACAAAGAAGGATACGCGGCAGAATGTGACAGAATACTGGCCTGCAAAGCCCGAAGTAGATGGAAAACAGTGGTTCTGGGTGAAGGGTGGTGGCTGCCAGAGAGGGTTGAAGGAAGGTCCCCTGTGGACCCTCTGGGAGCAGAACTGGCAGGAATCTGGTCAGAGGGTGGGGAGCAAGACAACAGGGGTGTCAAGGACAATCAGAGCACTCACTTTGGACAATCAAGGCCACAGAAGCATCGTGATCCGATGTCCAGAACCAGCAAGGGCTCAGGCAGGGACCTGGCAGTAGCAGGAGTCTGGTCTGGGGTGAGTCGTTGTGAGGTGTCCACGCAGCCTCCAGGTGGACACATTCCCCGGAACGGTGCTCTGCTACCTGGAATGTGGATTCCTTAAGGCAGAGCACACAGTGCGTGGCGAGACACTGCTGCTCACTGAGATAAACGGGTTGCATTTAGGAGACCGGCAAGAGCTCAGTTACAGCAAGAGTCCAAGTCCCTGGCTTTCAGGCTGTAACTGCAGCCTGGAGCCTGAGAGCATGTTAGCACACACTTGGTGCAGCAGAAAGTTATGTCTTTATGTGCACTTGTTTGGCTGTGCTATTAAAAGCCCCGCCTGTGGCAGGGTGCGTTAGAGGCAGGAGAGAAGTGTTTGGCAGCTGTACTTGTGCCAGGCAGCTTGTAGGTCACCTATGAAGCAGAGATTCATGATATCCTTTCAGGGGGCTGTGAGAGTCAACCCAGATGTCCCTTGATCTGCCAACTTAGAAGTTTGCAACTTTACTCTTTGGGAGTACTGTGTGCTCAGTGGAGACTGCACTTTGAAGCTTGGATGATCCTGATCTTTCTCTGTAGGACCCTCTAGTGTGATGATGGGCAGTGGCAGTGAGCAAGCGCGCCTAGGTGACCGAACGACACCCTGCAGGACTGGGTTGCCAACCTAGGGTGTGAGGAAGCTCAGGTGTCTTAGATGCACTTTAAGGTGCTGTGGTCAACTTCCCATGGCTTTGAAGGGAGGTAAATCAAGGAGCACCAGCTAGGGCTTCTATCAGTTCTTAAAACAGTGCGCAGAATCATCCTTTTGAAAATTGCATCGAATCATGTCAGCCCGCCAATGACAACCCTCTGACAGCTTGTGCAAACCCCAAGGCCTCTGATGCCTTCCCTCCGGCCTTGTCCTTGATTCTGTCTCACCTGGCTTTCTTCCCCTGGCCCCAGCCGCGACGGCCCCTTCTGTACCTCCTCAAGCTCGCTCTTGTCTTGGGACCTCTGCCTTCCTTTTCTTTTTGCCTGGAGCATTTGTCTAGGAGGTACTGATATGTCCTGCTTCCTCCCCAACTTTGCTTTTGTTCAAATGTTATCAACCTCTCTTTTCTGTTTCGTGGAAGGACTCTGACATGCTAATGTGCTGTGCGGCATTGTTTCTTTATGATCTGTCTCTTCCCACTAGAATGTAAATTTCATGGTAGACCTGTTTGTTGAGTGACTAAATAATGCCTACACATCATAAGTAATCAGTCCGTGTTAGCTGTGTTGACCACACTCAGCTGTCCCCGACTGTGTACCTTCCCAGCTGGGCTAGTGCCAGCAAGAGCAAACATAAATGAGTGTCTGCCACTTGACTCTCTGTCCATAAACCCAGGTGAGTGCCCCCGTCCATGGGTCTTGAAGAGCCATCTTGTTAAATCTGGAGACATAGACAACAGATAAACTTTGTGAGAATGCAAACCTAGTTTTAATCTTTCAGAACTGGCTCACCAAGCCAAGGAAGAGAATCTGTATATACACAGTAATGCTGTTCTTTTATATTAAATTACTATTAAAAAGTGGTGGAAACAACTCCCAGACCTGGCTCCTATGGAGATGGACAAAGTAATTTAAGAGAAAAAGCAGCTGCGCCAGCAGTAGGCTCAGAAATGTCAATTGTAATTAAAATGTTTATTTTCAAAAATATTTCATGATTCATATACAGCGATATGTGTTGACTTCATGCAACCACCCAAATTGCTAAGCTGGAGAGATGGAAGAAAGGCATTTTGATAAAGAACACTGACAGTATAACCACAATGAAGAATCGCCAAGAAAACAAAAATCCCCCTCTGCCGTCACTTTTCCCTCAGTGCCAGGTGGGACTGTTCCTCCTGCACTTGTCCTCTGCTCTGGAAGGGGCCTGGATGCATGTCCTGGGCACCCGGCTGTGGGCGGGTCGTCGTGGCACGGGCGGGCTGAGCCCTGCGGCTCCCCCCCGCCCCCCGACACTGGCTCTGGGTGTGGGCTGCTGTTCCCTGCAGTGGGAGAGGATTGTGCTCCTTGTTTCCAGATCCTAGCCAGAGGGAAACCACCCAAATGGCCAACTCCCCATTCAAAATTCCCCAAATGCTGCCTTTCCAGAGTACTACTGCAGGTTTGGATGGTAAAAGCTGAAGACAGGGAGCCTCACCATTGCCTTCTCAGCTCCCTCTCCTCTTGCTCCCTGCCCTGCAGAGATTTCACACCTGCCAGACTTCTGTTGACTTTCCAGGGAAACAAACTGGTCAGCTTCTGTGTGAGGCCAGAAATCACTGAGATAAAAATGTGGCCAATTTACATAAGCCGAGTTTAGATGAAGAATCTCTGAAAAATTCACTCTGATTTCTGTAAAGACTTTTGCGAATACATTGATATTTACCAGAATTTCCACTGAAATATTAACATAATCTCCCTTGTGTGCTATGCTAAAAAAATCATTTTCATTAGGTTAAAATCAAAGATAACAAGGATATTTATTAGTGTGATAAGTGTCCTTCATCTTGTAATTTGGCGAATGCGTTTGTGATTAAGGTGTACCCTAATATTTGAGAAAATTACAGCATATAAATACAGTTGCATCGATTGCTGCTCTCAATATGCTTTTAACCTCTTCAAAGGAGCCATTAACATCACAGTCAGGAGCAGAGTCAAGTTCAGAGAGCATACGCAGGTACTGCGATTGGCAGTGCACGCCAGGGTGAGCACTCTTATAAATTACAAAATGTTCCACTTTGTAAGTTTTGAGTTTGATTTTGTATTTAATAATGTTGATAGTGTATGTTCCATTTCTTTAATTTCTGAGTTCATTCTGAAACGCTTTTGAATTTTTCACTTGCATTTGAAAAATATAGTAAATGATAATTGATTATTAAATGAAAGCATGTGTTCCTTTTTAAATTGTACATGTATACACGCACATTTTAAACACATGCAAATGGCGAGACATATACACCCGGTGTTCTGAGAAACGCATTCCTCACTAGGCTGATGTGACACACTGCCTCCTGGCACAGCGAACCGAGAACACATCAGCGCCACAGAAAAGCATGTGGATTCTGATGCCTACCTCCCAAAGAAGAAAATTCCACAGACAAAATTCAAGGACACCACACTGGGGTTCTTCACACAAACAAAAGGAAACAGGACACTCATTAAGTGGCAACTTATTAAGTGGCAGGTACATCTCTGAGAGTTTTCACGCATCAGCCCATCCATTCCTGCCAACACCATTTTGCAAGAGGCACTGCTGCTGGTCCCATTTCTCAGATGATGAAACTGTCCCAGAAAGCTTAGGCTGCCCCATCCTACAACAGCTGAGGCAACAGGCTTACACCTAGGCAGCTGAACTCCATGGTGTGGGATTTTAAACCCTCACATTTAGTAAAAACATAGGCTGTGCCCTCTAGGGGCTTCCTTTTCATAGCACGGTGTTGGCTTGCTCATCTCTAGGTCCCTGTCATAGCTGCCCAACCTCAGAGGTATGACCTTGAGCAGGGTCCCGAGGCACTCTGGGCTTCTGTTTTCTGCTCGTACACTGGTGGTGATTTGAGGAGTTCAGGGGTTGGCTCACAGCAAGGACCCAGGAAGCTTAGTTACTGTGGTCATCTTTGCATCACTGACTACATAAGAGCAGCATAGACTAAGAGCAGATTGGATTTACAGAGGCCAATAAGACCTGTCCCATTTTCACATCAAAATGTTGGAAGAAAGCTAACTAATGTGATGACCTCTTTCTTAAAAGAGGGAACTAGGGCTTTTTTTCCGTCCGTGATTTTGGTAAAATCTGGCATCTACTCTGAAATAATCTACATTATTATGTGTAGATCTGGCATCCATTCTGATGGACTCTACCACCATTATCTTAAGCCTTAAGATCTCCATATTTTGTTTGTTTGTTTGTTCCTTCACCACCATTTTTATGTTAATTCTCTTCCTAACATGTGAAACCGATTTACGATTAGGTTCAAGGAAATGAGAGCACAGGAGACACTATAAAGGATCAGGTTACTAGGGTGATCAAATGGAGCAATGAGTTTATCAAGAATGAATTGTAGAAGTTGCAAGTGCTGTGCCTGGCACAGTGCATGGTAATGTGTCTGATACAAACCTGTGAAAAGTAAACGTGTGATGTGGTGAATGCTCCTGTTGCTCAGCTGACACAGACCCAATCTTCAGAACCATAGGATATGCAGGAGCGAAGAGATTTTCTGTTGTTTTTTCTATTAGGCACCAAGGTATAAAGCACTGATAATCGTAGATACGATTCTTCTACATCAGAAGAAGTCTCTCACCTAACTAGAAGGGGCATCATGTACTGTATAGCATTTAACCACAATGAAGCCATGGGGAGAGAGGCATCATCAATGAAAGGGATTCAACCCTCCAGTTGCAGACTTGAATGAGCTGAAATGTCATGGGAAGAAGTTGAAAACTATAGACGTATTTCCTTGCAAGTTGTGTTTTATCAGTAGAGAGTAATTTTTTGTTTTCTGTAGCATTGGATGGAAAGGAAGCTTGTTATGAAGCCGTCTTTAAATTAACCTTCTACCATGTATCAGCAGCTGATAGAAGCAATGCATTATGTGTCACTGTTTTGGATATTAGTTCTGAAAAAGCCAGTGATCATCCTCAACATCAAAGAGCACTTTTGTCAAGGGCTTGGCTGAGAGGATGAAGCACTGGCTATTCACCTTATGACCTTGGTCCCTGTCCAGACCTCATTGCCCATGAAAAGGAGGCTGGCGATCTTAGCCCCAGACAGGTGGGACTGTCCATATCACGGAGAACACATATTGCAGCGCTGGAATTGCCCTTCCTAGGGCAGACCTTAGGCTGAAGGAAGTCCAAGACATCAGGGAACGGCCCCAGGTCTCACGCATCTGCAGACGGCCAGTCTTCTCATGGATGAGGTGGCTGGAGCAGCAATCTGGGGATGAGCTCCAACCTGGCTTGCAGATAAAGAAACCTGTTTTCAGAGCTTGCAACTTGTCCAAGTCTGTTTTGCAAGCCAATGCCTCCCTTCCAAACTCTCCCCTCCCCTGATTTCTCCTTCCAGAAACAAAAAGCAGAAAGTCAAATGAATGAAGCTTCAGGATGCATTTGCTGAACTAGTGTGATGGCTTCAGTCTTGTGGAAGGAAAATTACCAATGAACTAATACGTTTGAGACTTTGCTTTTAAAAATTAAGATTAAAAACCTGATACTGCATTCTCAATATAGTTCTTTTTAGACTGCAAAGTTAATTATTTATTACAATTATGCCCATGGCCTCACATTCTTAGGATGCAGACACATTCTATCAACTACAGGAAAGAGTATACTGAGTAGAAAACTTTATTGGCCCTATATGAATGGCTTTAAATTTTTTATTTATTTTATTTTATTTTATTTTATTTTATTTTATTTTTGGTACTGGGGATCGAACTCGGGACCTTACACTTGCAAGGCAGGTGCCAGAACCACTGAGCTAAATCCCCGGCCCTGGCTTTAAGTTTTTTAAAATGTATATTCAAAATCTAATTGAAGATAATGTAGTTTGTATTTGACAGTGCATTTACTTGACAATATATATGAATAGGTGATATCCCAAATATGTGATGTCTTATTTTAGACCACTTCCCTTAGCTTCTGTACACTAATCACTTTGTTTAATTTTTATTCTGTTAGTTTACTAATTTAGTCATACTTAGGACTTTTCAAGAAATATTTGTGAGTGTGGAATAAAATAGTTAATAGATATTATAATCACATTTACTTGATGGTGCAAGAAGGGAGCATTTCAGTGTCAGGTTATACTTCCAAATACAGGTAGATAGATGAGAGTGATCTCTCTTTAGCTATAAGGTTGAACATTCAGCCAGGCAAACAAAGTGATCTGCCATGACACTACCATGGGAAGCATTGAAGAGCCTATTTAGGGTAAACAGACAAATGTTAAATAACAGCAGCTGTCTTAAAAGCAAAGGCACATTTCCTGAGTGGCAAAAAGGGACAGTTAGGGTTTAATGTTTTTGTTAAAGGAAAGCATCCTTCACTTGTAAGGATTCACATCACCAGTCACGTGGGGTAAAGTGTATCCTGGAGCGCTCGCTCTCTCTCCCTCTCTCTCTCTCTCTCTCTCTCTCCCCCCCCTCTTTCTCGCTCTCGCTCTCCCTCCCCCTTTCTTCTCCTTTCTCTCACACTCAAACCCAGAGCCTTACACATGCTAGGCAAGCCCTTCTCCATCGCCAGGCTACTCACCGCCCCTAGCTGGGCTTTTTGCAGGGCGTGCGCATGTTGGAGCTTCAGGCCTTGCACCCTTGCTCCTGCGGCTCTGTGATGGGACTGAAGGAGCCCCAGCTTGGGAGGCTTTCAGAAAACAGCGCAGGGCTCCAGACGTCCCAGTGGTCACGTCTGGGAAGCAGATCCCTTGAATCTCCACGAGGCTGCTGGTCCTCGGTGCCTAGCAGTCCTGTAACACCCATTAGGCTAAATTGGCCTCTCTCATGCCGGGAGGGGAGAGCAGATGAAAGGGTACAAATGCACCAGACTTTTATTGTCAGCAAACAAAAAGCGGCATGCATGTGCCAGCTTATAAATTACTGTTTTCATTAAAAAGGAGTTCAAAAATCAGGTTCCACTTATCATTGTTAAAGCTTTAAATTTTTTTTAACTGTATGATTTCATTATATGAATTACAGAACAGTAATAGACTAATATTACTTTTAAGCCAGCTCACTTAAATTTAAGACCTTCAAGACCCAATAATGCACTAGGTTCTTTAGTTCAAGTTATGCAAATAATAGACATTTTTTATTCGGCTTCCCACCAGGTTACATGTGCATTATAAACACAACAAAGGCCTCTTTCTTGTACAACATATTACTCAAAGGCTGGTGCAAAGTAGAAGCCAAAATATTGTGAATTACATTCTTATAATGATTTGGCTTCGTACTACGGCCTGACATACCCTAAATGCTAAAGAGAAGCTGGGGCTGGAGAAGAGAAAAGTTGGCTCACTGTTACCTACCACTGTTGTCATTCACACTGATGTTCTCCAATGTCTAAATCAGATTATTATTGTCTTTGTTTTCTTTAGAGTGGAACCAGCAGATCCAGCTTTGCTACATTTGGAAAATCAGCAGGAGGAATGGTTGTCTCAAAAAGACAAAAATAAAAGGAGGGACTGAAACTTAACATAAATTACCATGGCTGTCCCTGACCTCAGAACTGGGGAGAACTTTTTTATTCTTTTACACTAAATTTATGATCAAAATCGATAGGGATTATTTCACAAGTATTGTTTTGTAGATATTTAGTATGGTTATACAGTTTATTTAATATAGTTAGAAACACATCCACTGACATACTAGTTCCATTTAGGCATTAAAAGAAAAAAAGCTAAAATTTAGAACATTAGAAATACTGAGTTCTGCCTTATGACAAAAACAATATTCACAGATTTAGCCCCATTCATATGCTAAGTATAAATATGCCTTTCCCAAAGTCTCCATGTTTCCAGTGATGCTCAATATAGTCAACTGGGAAATAGCTCAACTGAATAAAAGAAAACTAAAAAATACGGTTTTAAAAACAGTGACTAGGAACATGCTGATATGTGTCTCTGCAAAAGATAGATTAGTCCCATTATAATCTCATCTTTAAAAAAAAACCATTCTTTTACTAAGGAAGCTTTGTTTATGCTGGGAAAATGGGAAAACAAAAATTTTAAAAAGTAGAAAATCAGAAATTCAGTCCCTTAGCTTCCTGACGTAGTAACACGAGCTGTGTGGGAACGGGAGGGCATTCCTTTATACTCTATGCAATCTGAGATCAGTGGCTTTGAAAGCTCTGAAGTCCTCCACAAAACTTTTTCCTCCTCCTTTCCCCCCTGAAAAAACCCCACCTCTACTAATTTCTATAATCTCATCAGCATTTCCAACCGAAGTTCTCACCTCAAATTCCTTCCTGTGATAGAGCGAGCAGAACCCGTCTCTGGAGTACTTGGCAAGTCACTCCCGGCCTCTTGTTTAATTCAACAAGTGTCACTTGTGCTTCTGAAAGCATAGAGTTCTTTATACGGGGCCCAAAGGGCCACAGGGGGTGGCAGGCCAGCGTGTTTTCAGATGGGTCCCACCGGTGTGGTCCTAGTCCTCCCTGGACCTGGGGAAGGCTCCTTCTAACAAAATAGAAGCATGGAGTCACAGGTACTGTCAAAAACATAAACAGGATGCAAACGACTACACATTGCCCTCCATCGGATTGCTATAAAGCCAAAAAGACTGTGAGGTCAGAATTATTTCTTCATTGCATTTCACACCTGGTTACGATAGTGTAGACAGCTGCAAGGAGATGAAAGGAATGACTGATCCTTGCGAAGAGAATAGGTAGAGTAGGCATCGGAAGCTTGAGAGCAAGGCACACTGGGGTAGGGTGAAAAGCAGAATTTCCTTTTGGCAGAATTAATTTCTTGCCAGCATTTGAAAAAGAGGAGGGTGGCTCTGGAAGGCACCTCACTCTCCAGCGCTGACTGCACGGCCCCACCACACACACACACACACACACACACACACACCACCAAAACAGTCACTGCAAACAGCAGCTCTTTTAGATGCAAGTAGACCTCTGTGCGCTATGCACACCGGCTGGGAAAGACATTCCCAAGTTTTCTCTTTCGAATTTGGGTGGAAGAGGAAAGAAATAAAATATCCTGACAACTTCGAGCGTTGTCTTATGACTTTAAAAAAATCTGCCTGTGAAGTATCACTGCTCTGTTTTAGTCTAATGCTACTTCTATCTTTTATCCTTTTTAATTAGAAGGCAAATTCTCAGACCGCCAGGCCTAATCCCTACACAGTGGAACAAAGCCCAGCAAAGCCTTTGAACACTGTCCAGCCGGGCAGCACAAACCCCAGTAACTGCTGGCAGTAGGGGCCGGGCTCTGACCCTCATCCCAGCCATTCCCCCAGCTCAGGATGCTCCCTGCCCTGCGGAACCCTATCTGTTGTTCTTCTGTTTAGACAGAAAAGACAAGAGAGGAGACAATGTGGGAAACGTAGAGGATTGGTAAGTAGGGTGCGGGGACCTAGTGACGGGGAGGCGAGTAAGTGGAGTTTCACGGGAATGGGCACAGTGGGGAGAACTGGATCACCAGATTAGGTCTTCAGGGTCAAGGGATTTCTTCAGCCCTCACTAAATCTTTTCATGGACAATGCCACTTTTTAAACAATTGTTGCATTTCCAATTACACGAGGAGTGTTCAAACAAATGCCCCGAACCCTTCATGAAAAGTTTGCTCATATTTTAAACTCACCAGATGAAAATCAATAAAACAAATACCCCCAAATCAGTGGCAGACACTTACATCTCCAAAGTATTTACACTCGTAATAATATTTGAGTCAAGAGCATAATTTGAGCTCACTGAAGCGAAACATGCAACTAGACAGAAACGTGAATTTTCAAAGCTAATGGGAACAATCATGAATCAAAAAGCCAAATTCCGGGTATGCAAATAGGAAAAAGGATTGTTTGCATTTCCTACTTCGAACTGTGAACTAGTGAACAGTGAAACGGCAGATGCTACTACCACGCTGCAAACTCTTCCAAACTGGTCTTAGGTGGAGCTAGTATGTGTGGGAATTACCGCCTGATACCAGGGTGTTTGAGAACTGTAGTGGGATTTCTGAAAAAAAGATGTGCACTTCTTGGTTTTTGAGATCTCTGGGATAGACATTCCAGGGGCAAAGGGGAAGAAGACCCAGAAATCCTTTATTGGACACATACTTATTGGAAACAGGACAGGTCGTAAACACATGATCTTTCAGATTCTTAAACATAGCAGGTTTCCTAAAACCTCTTTCATTTTCCTCTTCCCATGTCTACAGAAGCATCCATACATGTAGTGTGATACTTCACCCGATTATTAGGGCTGCCTTTGTAACCAAATATAAAGTGTTTCTGATCTAGCTTTGGTTGATGAAGAAGTTAATGTAAATCATAGGAAATGATTCAGCCAGGCTCCTAGGGAAGTGATGTTTAATAAATTTGTACAATCTATCATATGCTCTTAAATTCAAAGAACTGAACCATTCTGAAGGAAGCTTCCATTGTAGAACTCTCGGCAAGGACAGTTGTCCTGAGTTTTATATTAAATAAAAATACAATTTTAAAATATTTAAGCACGAGAGTTTTGTAATGATTTAAGTACATTTATTTTGAGACCATGTGGTTATCCTGTTAAAGAGACAGGAATGCATGTAATTATGGTCCATTTCCATGTAAGGTCTATCATTCAAATGACAAAACTCAGCATCTTCTTCAACATTTCTGTCTTTGTGCTGCATAAGCAAATCCTTCCTCCAGGTCAAAAGTAGTAAAATAGGTGAGATGCATTAAAGCAATTAAATACACTCACAGATAATATTTTATGAAGACCAGACTTATTGTCAATCTTCTTTCCACCTGCTTTTGTGTTGGATTTTACCTTTGGTCTCTTAAAAAATATACAAAATATAGCTACTTATATTTACACTCTTTCAGCACACCTTATGTTCACCCTTTTTTCTTTGTTTTAAATGAAAACTGTCAGAAAAATGAGGATTCCCTAATTATTTCAGGGCCCCCAGAGGCAATTTAAAAGTTGCAAGTAAAAACACTTTGAAATTTTAAAAATACTTTTTGTAAAGATAGAAGCCACTTAAAGAAATTGTCTAAATGTTTGCACGCATTTCACTGTCTAATGCTCCAATGAAAATGATCAATAAACATTTGCATATAAAAGAACACATTCATTATGTGTGTGTGTTTTAATAATTGGAAATCTTCACCTAGTGGAAAATTATTTCTTGATGCCCTACGTGCACATGCTGTCTTTTGCTGGTGATTATGAAATCCTACAGGCTACATTTCCAGAGGAAGCTCTAAAGACCCAGAGGTAGTTCTAGAAATGCACAGAAATCACAGCTAAGTACGATTCCTATAAATCAAACCTGGCATCACTTCTACCATCAAAGAGTGGCTTTTATGTTTGTTCCTGTCCTCCATCACTGTCAACCAACCTACCTTAATGTGTATAAAATAATTTTTATTAAAACAGAACAGAAAAGAATCTGGATCAGAGGAAACCAACGCCTTTGAAGAGAGTTTTTTTTTAAAGAAACTAATGCATTGACAGTGCAGAATACCTGATTAATGGCTGAATATACTCATTAATACTTATTAGAATGTGAAAATTAAAATAACTGCTGTATTTCCAATATTCTCTTTCTTAGGATTCATGTCATTTAGTGAACACAATAAGTTTGAGTGGACCAGGTTGCTAGCGTTAAATTCTTTTTCGTGGAGTTCAGTTTTTGTTACTATTATCCAGTTTCTTTTGCTGAATTAAGCTTTCTTGACCAAGAATAAATCCTTAGAGAGTTTCCAAAGCTTATAATGTAAATGACCACAAATACTAAGCGCAATTTTTAAAAAAATACACAAAAAAAAAGGCCAGCCCTTAATTCTGTATTCTGACCCATCAGTGACTGTGTAACTGTATCATTAATGATGTTCTCTAACTGGGGAAGTCCCTACCCTAGAGTGTAAAGGATCAAAGAAAACATTCTTTTCTGTCTGGTACACTTAGTAGTCCTGCCTCCCAACAGTGGGATAAAAGGAACTTGCTAAACTGTTGCCATTTTGCAACATCTGCTATAATTCCCCTAAATCCAGATTTGCCTGAGACAGAGCGGCCGTTCTTACATCACTGCCATGTGACGGTGTAACGCCAGTCACATCAAGCTGGAGGACTGGCGCTCCGGGCTATGATAATATGAAGAAAACCTTTTTGCCCAGGGCAAAACACTTGTAACCAAGTATTATTCATCTGGCCAATTTAAATCTTTTCTCAAAAAGGTAACCGAAACATATGCAGTGTGCTTTTCTGAGAGGCTGGAGCGGCTCATAGGCGAATGACCTGCACCAAGAGCACAAAACCTAATGTCCTGATTAATTACTTCTAAGCAGCTCTAATACACAGCAAAGAGAATGCTGTACTAATCCTCAACCCTGTCCTACATTCTCAAAATAGCCCTGACACTGCTGACATGACAGAAGCAGACCTGTCCACGGTTAAAAGAAAAAGAAGTTGTGCATGATCACTTGGTAGCTTCATCTTGTAAAATAAGGATGCTGCTCCTATCAGTAGGCAGATTAGGGGGTCCCCAGTCCAGGGACCAGGGACCAGGCTCAGAGAAAGAAAACAATCCGAAGGGAAAAGCCTGACAACACATGCAAAACTCAAACAGAAATATTTTGGGTGATCTTATTTTCAAGGTTCAGTTCTTGAGGTTGAGCGTTTGTTTTGAAAATTGTCTCTCTAGAGTTAGCCAAGCTCTGCAGAGCAATGCTTTGCTGATTAACCTGAAGCAGAGAAATTGCTGTACTTAGAATTTTATTAGGATGGGATGTTTAAATTCCTTTCATCTATAAACTCAAGGAGACACGCACATCCTGTCATAAAGATTGGACATTTTAGAATTTTAAAACATTCTAGTTGTGAAGCTCCCTTGGCCTTGTCAGTTGCTCACATTGCAGGGGCCTTCAGTAGCAAAGCAGACATTTAGGGTTCCACCTCTGCCAAGTGCAAAACCAAGGGCTGGAAGAAGAACATCCTACAGAAGTTTGGAGGGGATCGTTTATCTTAACAGAATTCTTTCATTTTTAAAAAAAGAACCAAAAGTTCATTAAATGCAGCTCATCTTAGTATCATTTATAACACTATTATTTCATAGGTAAATCACATTGAAATAACTTCTCTGGGGCTTTATATAAAACACAGCACTTTTGGGGCCGGGGATTTAGCCCAGTGGTTCTAGTGCCTGCCTTGCAAGCACAAGGTCCTGAGTTTGATCCCCGGTACCAAAAAAAAAAAAAAAAAAGAAAAGAAAAGAAAACACAGCACTTTGTATTAATTCAAAACAAATAATGAACTTGATCTATTTAAAATGAAATCCTTAATTGGACACTCTTCTACAGGCACCATCATCTCAGGTCTAGGAAATAGTAAGAGTCAGGGAAGCCAGCTGCGGTTCAGCCAATCTTCAGCATCCTCTTTCCACAGGGCTGCAAAGCATAGGAGACACATTTTCACCCCCCACACGCTCACTTGTCAAGTCTAACTCCATTTTAGATTTGTAAGAATATTGTATGTGAAAGCACATTATTTGTAAGCACCAGCATTAAAAACAATGTTTTTGTTTGCTTGCTTGTTTTTGTGGTACTGAGGATTGAACCCAGGGCCTTCACACTGAGCTACATCCCCAGCCCTTTTAATTTTAAGAAAGGTTCTTGCCAAGTCCCTAAATTGCCAAGGCTGGGCTTGAAATTCTGATCGTCTTGCCTCGGTCCCCAGAGGGCTAGGGTTACAGGGGTGCCCCGTGACACCAGGTGACCAATCCATGTCTGACTGCACAGGGAATGGCTTCTGCCCCTCTCCAGACCAGACAAGATGCTGGCAGCTCCAGAAACCATAAGTTGCTGGTTCAGCTTTGAGCCCGAGTTGTGATGGTCTCTACTGTTTTTAACTGGCACCAAACACTTGTCTTTCTTTTTGTATAAATTTTTTCTTCCTTCCCCTGCCATTTTCCTTGCTTCTCCCTTCTCAACTGGTCCGTAAGGAATGTACTTTGGTTTCCCATTATTCCTCATGCCCCGCCTTTCTGAATTAGGCTCACGAGTGGGGGTGCACCTTTGGAGTCCCTTCACCGTGCTTAATTCTGAACATGGCAGCCTCTGATGGACTCTGGCTCTTCCCAAAGCTGGAAGCTCTGAACTCTGTCCAGAGGCAGAGTGAAGAACTCAAGCACTGCCTCTCACGCTGAGGCCTCCCACCAGACAGTCCTTCGCAGGTGACATCACCAACACGGATCCAAGAGGGATCTGCCAAGACAGATCCAACTTATGGGGAAATTTTTTCTCTCTGGTATACGACAAATTATTTTCTTTGCAAATTAAAAAAGAAAAATTTAAGGATTGGGATGCAGCTCCATGGTAGAAAGCTTGCCTAGCATGTATGAAGTTTGATCCCCAGCAATGAATAAAGAAATTTTGAGAAGTTTGGAAATCACTACCTTTTCTAGATTTGAACTGAATGTTACTAAGGTAGGGTTTCCCTTTGCTAGCAGGTCTCTCCGAGGTGTAAGAGGCACAGGGGAGCGCATCGATTGTGGACCAGAGATGCCCAGACAGCTCTCATTCCTCAGAGATTTATTCCACTTCTCTGCACCTCAGTTCCCTCAGCTACAAAATGGGGGTAAGTAAGGCCTCTTTCCCTGGGTTGTTGGAGAGATAAATGAGATAAAGAATGTAAAGCAACCTCTTTACCAACCACAACAACCCTATTAGGTATTATAATCTCCATTTCACAGAGCAGGGCCCACGGTTCAGGCAGGTTAAAGCTCTCATCAAGCTCTCCATCACATGGTAGGTGCTCGGTGTCACCAACCCAAGGGAAAGGAGTTCCTGTCTACCTCGAGGTAATGCATCACAGGCTGGAGGGCTCTGCTCTTGGGGGTGAAACAGTTCTCCTCTTTACCTTTTGAACCTGTCCATCATCTCCTTTATTTTTATTTGTGTGGTGCTAGGGGTTGAACTCAGGGTCTTGCACGTGCTAGGCAAGCACTGTACCATGGCTACATCACAGCCTGTTTCCTTTCTTTTTCACTTTGCTTTGCTTGCTTCCTTCCTCTCT
>NW_004624884.1:1934031-1945912 GCF_000247695.1 Heterocephalus glaber
TCTCTTTCCTTCAGCTGGGTCTGCCCAGGCTGGCCTCCAACTTGACTGGCAATCTTCTGCCTCAGCCTCTAGAGTAGCTGGGATCACAGGTATGTAGCACCTTGTCCAGTGTAGCATCTATTCACAGAGCAGGATGCACAACCTGAGACATTTTCAATCACTTGCCAAAGGTCACAGACTTTGCAGAGTGGACCTGGGTTTGTAAATCCTGGTCTCATGCTTTCCCTTCCTGGTTTGCCGCCTCACCATGGCCGTCTGCTTGGGGCATGGAGTGGTGGTTGGGTGCTGGAGACAGAACAGCAACCCATGGCCAGAGTGTCTTGTGCAGCAGTGCTGAACATCACTCTGAAAGTTCTCCCAAGAGCACAGCCAAACCAAGGGTCAACAGTGAAGTCGAAGTAGCAACGAATTTTCAGTAAAAAAGAAAAATCAGGGTTAAACTACCAGATAAACAACCTGACTGGGTCCCGCAGTGGGAGGCATTTCAGGGGGCTGAGGCAAAACACTGGAGAGGAGAGTCAGAGAGAATGTACCTCCAGGAAGAGTAGGAACCTGGCAGAACCTGACCATATCTATGCTGCACTGCACCTGTGCTGAGTCTTTGGAAAGCAGGTTAATGGTACTGGAGGTGTTTCTGACCTGCTGACTCCCACTGTGCTTTCCCCATAGTCCATATGCCTTCTATTTACTAGGGGTCATGAGCAGGAAGCAGAAAATGCAGGTAAAGGACTCACTAGGGTGCTCTATGTCCCTGCCTTCTCAAGGGTCCTCAGTGAGTAGAGAAATGTGGAAGCTGGATGTGGTGGCGCAGGCCTATAATCTCAACTCTCTGGGAGGCTGAGGCAGGAGGATTCAAAATTTAAACCCAGACCCAGAAATTTAAAGACTTAGCAAGACCCTGCCTCAAAATAAAAAAGTAAAAAGAGCTGGGGATGTAGCTCAGTATGAAGGCTCTGGGTTCAATCCACAGTACTGACAAAAAAGTGCATGTGAACCACCTGAGAATCTGTTACTGTGCAGATTCTGGTTGAAGATCCCTTGCGATGAGTGGAGTTCACTTGGTATAACGCAGACTCTTCGGCTGTGGGTCAACTCTGTTTGACTTCATGAAACATCAGCCGATCTCTCAGAACTCAGTGTTCTCATGGAAGCCAGGCTGCAAACTGCTCAATCTCAGGCTTCAGGGGTGTCCAGGTATTGACCTCTCTGTGGCTGGGACAGAATCAGCTGCCAACAAGAACAAGAACAGACACCCAGAGGAAGAGTGGGTGAGAATCACCACTGACCAAAAAGACAGGAGGGGCTGGTGGCAGAGTGTGTAGCATAAGCCAGGTCCTGGGTTCCATCCCGGCAGAGTGTGTGTGTGTGTGTGTGTGTGTAGTTGTCTGTGACCTAACAAACCCAAATGACAGCCTCCAAAGTGAGTCTACACCCTGTTCTAAGTTGACCTGGTGGTGTGTAGTCCCAGCTGTTGAGGAGCCTGAGGCAGGAGAGCTGATTGAGCCTAGGAGTTTGAGGCCAGAGAAAGACCCTGGGAAAAAGAGTGAAGCTTATTTGAATTTAGAGGATGAGCAATTGGCTGTCAGTAGGACTTGACAGATAGAAGTCCAGAAGGAAGGGCCAGGGATTTACCTCAGTGACACCGTGCTTGCCTTGCAAGCACAAGGTCCTGAGTTCCATCCCTGGTAAAAAAAAAAAAAAAGAAAGAAAAGAAAGAAAGAAAGAAAGAAAGAAAAAGAAGTCCAGAAGGCAAAACGAAATTTATTCTGAAGCAGGGTGTGGAGGCTGGGCTGTCGGTGTGACTGCATCTACCCACCGGGAAGAAAACTGGCTATAGGCAAGACAGGGGGTTGTTGTATCCCTGTGGCGGGGCTACATACTGTCACATATTAGATCACTCGGTAGCACAGGTTGAGGTTGAGTTGAGAACATGATCAAGAACCCCAGGTAGCTGGGGTGGTGGTGGTGCCTGTAAACCCAGCAACTCAGGAGGCTGGGGTGGGAGGTTCTCAAGTTTGAAAGCAGCCTGAGCAATTTAGTGATACCTAATTGAAAAACAGAAAAGGGCTGGGGGTGTAACTCAGGGAGGTAAGAGGCCCTAGGGTCAATGCTCAGTACCCATGCCCCACCCCGCCAAATCCCAGGACTTCACTATCTTCACCCACTCCCTGGGAAGACTGAAGGATGTCAGAACATCACGTCGAAGCCACCTCCCCTTGCTTCCCCAGGTAGGAAAGTCACTTAACAATGCCAAGCCCAGGCAGCTCCTCTGGAGTGCCGGGCCGTGTGACAGCAGAGTGGCACTGCGTCTCATAGCAAGATGGAACAGCATTTGAAAAGTGCTTTGGCAGGATTGGGTTGCGGGAGGCTAACAGCAAGCACTATACTCAAGTGTTTTATTACATTTTAATGACTAATTGTTTTGCATCCTTGAAGAGAAAAGAAAAACTATTTCCTATTGGCTGTACTATACAGGACTTCTGGGGAGACTGTCTGGTCTGCTTCTGGTTTCGGGGAGCAGATTGGAGAGGGAGATAGGAGAACCGGTCATTCTAAAGTCTGTAGTTCACCCCACTTAGGCTAGCTACCATTTCACATTGCTAACACCCCCTTGAATCTGTTAACACTTTTATTCTCCTGAAATCTTTCTCAGTGGGTGTGTGTGTGTGGGAATAAAGGCTACTGTCAAACTGATTAAGTGAACGCTCATTAGAGAAAAGTAACAAGAGGTAAAATCTGCATATGCAGTGCAGAAATGTGTCTGATCTTCCTAAGCTGTAAAAGACAAAAAGGGCTGAAAACCTCCCTGGCTGGGCTGGGGTGGGGAGGTTCTGCGGAGGAACCGTGCTTCATAAACACTGGCCGAGCTCCTGCGGACTGCGCTTTCACACCTGCCAGGAAGGGACCTTGCTTTCTAAAAACTTGCACTGCGATTTCCCAAAAACTTCCCTGACCCTTCCTAGAGCGGGTTGGCCACCTCTCTCAGTTCTTTTAATGTGAGTTTTATCGACTCCTTTCCTTCTCCTCAATTACATGCCCCTCCCACCCACTCCCCAAACACCTACTCCGTGGGAAGTGAAAACCTAGAGCAGCTGATTTTGTGTCCCTGGGGCAGAGCTTTGGTTTTGTTCAGCGGAGAACAGATTTTTTTTTTCTTTTCTGGTTTTGAAAGATAAATGAAGGGTTGGGGCTCAGTAGTAGTGTTTGCCCAGTACATGGAGGGCCTTGGGTCCCATCCCTAGCTCCATATATCAAAACACACACACACACACACACACACACACACACACACACACACGAGTCTTCAGCGTGTTTTTGTTGTATTTTTGTTGTTGTTGTTGTTTTTCTTTTTGCATTTTTATTGTATTTTTCTGTGCTTGGCTGAGGAGGGAAGGTGGGGCAGCCCTCATCAGTGGTCTCCTAGCTTAACGGCCCAAACCAAATACTCTACAAGCAGAGGGGGCATCTCTCTCTGCTCTTTACAAAATCATCGGCCTGGATAGTTAAGCTGGTAATTTGGGTAACTTTCTTTTTTTCTTATCTTTTTTTTTCAGTACTGATGATTGAACTTAGGGGCTTCATTCATACAGAGCTACATTACCAGAGCTAAACAACAAAAAATTGTTTTTGGCACCAGGGAGCAAACTCGGGACCTTGTGCTTTCAAGGTAGGTGGTGGAACCACTGGAACCACTGAGCTAAATCCCCAGCCCCTCAAAAATATTTTTGAAACAAGGCCTCACTAAGCTGCTGAAGTTAGGCTTGAATTTACAATCCTCCTGGTTTAGCCTTCCAGAGTGCTGGGATTATAGGCATGTACTGCTATCCCCAGCTAATTTGGGTAACTTTTTTTTGAGATAGGGTCTCGTTATGCAGCCCAGGCTGGACTCAAACATGAGAGTTCTCCTGCCTTAGCCTCCTGAATACTGGATTACAGGAGTGTACCACCACACCCAGTGTAACTTGGGTGACTTTAAAAGAGGATAGCAGTATTTCCCATTGTCCCCATCTGTAAGAGTGGCCTAGTATTGTTGTGTAAGGATAATTCTGACGGGTTTTTTAGTGTGTGTGTTTTAAGGACAAACATTTCACCAATAATGTCAGATCAAGGTGTCGGTTAATACTCTCCTCTACTTCTGTGATGCACCTCAGTGTTTCTGCTGAGACCTGTAATTCGCCTCCTCCCACCGTGAAACCTGACTAGAAAACTCCTGCATGACAGAGATGTTAGTGTTGACTCCTGACTGAGGCTACTTTGGGACATGAGCTGAAGAGACGAGGTGCACAATGACATACAATGGGCCTCAGTTGGTATGAACCCTTCATGTAAAAAAGTTAAAAATAAGAAAAAGCTCAATACTTCTTAGGCTTAGAAAGCAGACCACACGCTTGAAGTGCTGACCGCACTGTTTCGGAGAGGTGAGGAAGTGGAGGATAACCTCCTGGCGCCCCGGAGCTGCCATGGGAACGCTGCAGACCGCGCAGAGCTGCTCTTGGGAGGGTGGGCAGTCGGGACTGCCGTGCGCCGTCGTGTGCTTTGCAGGCTCTGGTAATTACTAATTTAAGACCTAAATCCTCAGTTCTTCTTTATATTTCTAAACTACCCCCATAGGTATATTTCCCTCCTTCTTTTGTTCAGCTTAAACATTTCCAATTACCTCAGACTCTAAAGGGAAATGTGATGGTTAAATTCCTGCACTTGTAATGACATTTATTAATCTAATTCTGGTGAGAAATGTTGAACCTCTTGCCTTCTCAAATCATACATTTTAATTCCAAACACCTCCAAAGCACATTGGCATTGTTTAATTAAAACGAGGGTGCACATTAATAAGAAAGGATATCATTTTGTTATTTATATATAATTTTATTTTGTTAAAAAATGAAGAGAGACTGGTAAGTTCCGTAATTGCCCTCCATGGCAAAGAAATAAGTGTAGGGGAGAAGAAAAGCACAGTAAGACACACATGTTAGTAAAATGCTCCTTAACACTACACAAGCTGGAGAAAATGCTGCTTTGCATTTGGTCCTTGACGCGGCTACCTGCAAGCCACTGAGTAAAGAGTGCACCTTTTAAACTAATGCCTTGGTCACAAGATAGAAGCTTGGCCACATCTAGAAGCTGCTCATTAATATGCTCTAATGGTCAAATAGGAGATTAATAGCAAAGTCACCTGCTAAAGCAACCAGGAACCTGTTGATTAACAATAAGGCTCCAAAAATAAGATACCAGACTGCAAAGCAAAATCAAGTCCCAGGGCAACAAGTGCTTCTGTAATTTATTCCTGCTTTATATGAGGGCATAAAGCTCCCTTTATAAACCTGTTTTCCAGGCCCTGCTGTGAGCTGTAGGTGTGAGCTTTTCAGCTGATTTATTAATTTTAGTTTCAATCAACGTGTCACCTGCAGACACAAAAATGTAGGGCTCACCACAGAAAATACAATTTAAGAAGAAAAAAAAGGAGAAAAAGAAAAAGGAAGGGACAAAAAAAAGAGAAAAAAATAGGGCTTTAATTCAAAAAACTCTGCCAGGATTTTTTTTTTCTTAAGATGAACACTGGAACGCCTTTTCTTTGAGATGTAAAATAATTCCCAGCTACATAATTAAAAAAATCAAAATTAAACATTTTTGTCATACTTCGAAAGTCAGTCTTCGACCCAGGGAAGAGTGGCATGAGGGTGCCAAAACAATCAGCCCCTCTTGTCAGTGGGGGTACATTCTCCCCAAAGAATCGTGTGAGCACAAGTCCCCCAGGCAAAATGTGCAAAAAATTCTCAATTAGTTGTCTTTATTTAGTGAGCACTATGGGGTCCTCAGCCACACTATAGAATTATGGCAAGGAAGCCGAGCTCTTCACAGCTTATTAGCATTCTCCGGGGGTTGGAGAGCTGCTGATAGCAGGCTGTTGCCTCCAAGAGCTGCTGGTGGGACCCCTACACCCGGGCTTTGTCCTTTTGTCCTTCCCAGCCAGCAGGAAGTGCTGCCCCATGTTCCGGGCATTCTGGGATAGCTCATTCCAGGCAGTCTGCAGGCCGAGAGCCTTTGTTATTGCCTGTGACCATCACTGTTGCGGGTTTCAGTGAAAAGCACCAGCCCTCCGGATTGGCCAGTTCTAAACAGAGGTTAGGAAGTAGCCCCTTCCAAATGAACATCCTTGCATTCTGGAGTGGCCTTACAAGGCCCAGCCCCACTGGAAATCCAGGGACTGGGTTGTAGTCTGGCCGCTGCCTTCTCTCTGTTCTGAAACACAGCATCAAGCCGGGGACTGAGACAGGAACGGTACACGAGTGTTCCAGGCTCCTCAGAATACATTGCCACTGCTGCCTTCGCCTGTTGCACTCCTCCCTCTGGCTGCCCCCTCCCAGAAAAAGAAAACAAGGAAGACAACAACAAGAAAGGAGAACTGGCAGCCAGTGTTAGAAACGCCTGCTCTAGAGAAGAGGGCATTTGCTGCTTTAGGGAAAACACTATCATTGACTAAATTAACAAGTTGTCTTATCAACTGCCATAAGCCTCAGAGTCTAATTAATTTAGTACTGATCAATAGTCCCGAATGAGGCATTGATTTCTGCCTGCTTGACAGGGCACCACACACAGGCACCCGAAGCTCATGTGTTATCACGTTAAGATTTTATTTTACTCATCCTAGATGGGCACGCATTTCATGATGAGAAATACAACTTTGGAAGTAAGAACAGGGTTCTCCCAGCCCAAGTTCTGCTTTCTTAGAAAATGTTCTTTGAGTAAAACAAATCACTTAAAAAGAGAAAAGAAAGGACCAAACTGGAGTGCTTGGCTTAAAAAAAAAATAGTGCTTTACCTGGTCCTAAAGCAAGCAGAGAGTTTGGGCTCTCCTAAGACTAATATTCTCTGTCTCCTATTTTTTAAATGTTGACACTTTATTAAAAGTATTCTGACCTAAAGTAATAAAAGCAGTACTACTATCTGGCCAAGGCAGAAGCAGATGGTGAGCTTCTGATAAGAATGGAAACGTGGGCGAGTTCTCCTCGATCTGTCTTTTCCTGCTGGGATGGGCGAGTGGGTGGGAGAGGGCCTCCCTCCCAGTTAACGGCGGTGATATTGGGAGGAAAATAATGGAAGCATCTGACTTTTTGTCAGATGCTTATTCTCTCTCTCTCTCTCTCTCTCTCTCTCTCTCTCTCTCTCATAAGTGCATTTAATCACTGAAAATTTCCCAAGAGACTTAAAGTCAGAAAAAATTTTAACAAGACAATTTTTCACAAAACTCCAAATGTTGTCAGTCAGGAAGATGCTTATTCTCTTAAAACACCGTCCTTTAAGAGCCTAAGGCTGGGTTTGAACTGGTTTCTCCTCCTCCCGGGACACAGCTCCCTCACTTTCCTGGAGCCCTCCCAGCCTCAGGTCTCCTCCCTTGTGTCGGCCTCCCTGGACCTCCTGAGGGCCCTAGCCCGGCCCCCTTCCCTTCCATTGCCTGACGGTTACTTGAAATAAGAAGGAGCACAGGGCCTTTCAAATATTTTAAAGATAGTGCTTTAGTTTCAAGCACACAGAAAAAGGAAGATAACTAAGGAGTTTGTCTGCCTCAAAACGATCTCCTAGTCAACATCACCAAAAATAATGAAAGAAAAGATGATGAAGAGAGAACCAAAACCACAAACCGCCTTTTCTGTTGCAGGGTTGGGGAAACTATCAGAATGATCAAAATAAAGCAGCGTTCATATTCTCTCCTGTGCATTTATTTAATCCCATTTGGCTTGTTAAAAATCTCAAACATATATGTATGTATGTAGACATATATGTGTATATGTATGTGAAATCCCAGTAACTTCCCACCCTTAATCACTTTGGGGCCTCCATGAGTTTCCATAGCATCTTACACAAGACCTTTATTGAGGAAAGGATTGGACAAACTTTCCTTGTGCGTCACCCACACCGTTCATTGCCCCTCCCCTTCAGCAAGGCCTTATTCCTATGTAAATACCCTTGCATAATGTTACCCGCTATTGTTAGGCCAGCGCCAGTCAGTCGCCACTTATATGCATTTTTACTTCAATCCGCTGCTCAGAGAATGAAAAGATGTCTGGACTTAAGCTGTTTACCAACTGGGCCGAAGCTGCAGAGTGGCCAAACTGAAGAAAGCCCGAGCAACTGCAGAAACAAGGCCGCACAATGCGAGCAGCCATTTTCAGCTGAGTTATTAACCCGCCCGAAACTCTTTAAGCTATGCCTTTTTTAAAGAACAAATGTGCTGAATCAAACATGAATGAGCCAGAACTATGAGGAGAGAAATCCTCTAAAGAACTATTGAGCACAACACAGATTTGTAATCACTTTGTCTCAGTTGCTTGCTCCCAACGTTATCAAGGATGGTAAAGCCGGCGCAGTTGTGGCAATTGTCTGGTAATTAAACAATAGACACCCATGCAAGTGACGCTCACTCGGAGCCCCAAACAGTGCAGGAGATGGAAGGGTGAGCAGCTTGCTCAGGGACCTGACGGCAGTGTGGTCACTGAGACACAGTCACCTTTACCAAGAGCACAGGAAAGATGCCTCCTTGTCCCAATCTGTCTGACTCTCTCCACCCGAGTGGCCTCATCCCACATGCTTAGGTGGAAAAAGTAGCATCATCTTTCCTTTATAGGGGAAACATCCCCTGGAAGACAGTAAAGGTGTAAAATTCTGCCAGTGGGAGCTGCCTTTTTTTTGGAAGGCAACTATGCTCACCACTATACGACTAACGCGGGAGCTGCCTTTTGTTTTTTTTTTGGCAAAATGTGCTGTAGGCAAAGATTGCTGTGGGTTTTTTTTCATGGCACCACGACCTAAGTGGTGTGGTTTTAGCCTAAAGAAACTCTTGATCTGCATGCTTATTTAAATCCAACTAGTGTTTAATAAGTGCATATATATGACAGAGGAAATGTCTCATTGCGTAGTTAGTGCTACATGAAACGCGCACACACACACACACACACACACACACACACACACACACACTGGTAGTGGAAGGCAGTCTGAATTAATTACCATCACAATGCAATCAAGTACAACAGTCCTAGCTGAAAACCATTTCTATCAGGGCTGCTTGCCTCTACTTTGTGTCTGCAGGTCAGCTGTGGCACTGATAACCTTTCCCGAGGACGAATGCGTGTAACACTGCCTCATCTAATTAAAAGCTCAGGGAGCTGTAGAAAAATACCAGCACAGAGAATCCCAGAAAACGAGCACTGCCCTCAGCTGAGGAAGCTACCATATGCCACCGCTGTTTACTCTGGAAGGAAACTGAGTCACTTAACATTTCAATAGGTTAATCAATTGACAATTAAATGGAGAAATTGGTTAACTCTGAAAACAATTAACATGACACTCCATTAAGTACACTTTCTAATTGCCGCAGCTGTGAGTGGAAAGGAACGTGCCTGTTAAAGCATCTAACTGGGGTGGCACTGTTTTTTTGTGTTTGAGAAAACGGAATTAGCTGAAAACTCAGGCTTTATTTTTATAGATTAGACAGTAGGAATTCTATCATCAACTGCAGTTTTAGCAGAGGGGAGCTATGTATATATTTTTTTCATTCTTTTAAGGGCTCACTTCAAGTTGTTGAAATAATTTACAATAATTAATTAAAATAGCCCAGACCCTTCCCACCAAATTACGGGTTGGTGAACAAAATGAGAAATCTCTCCCGTTGCCCATTTTGTGGACAGAATTACTTTGCAGGATCAGGTATAGTTCAAGATTTCCTTTCTAATTCAACAATGCAATGCAGTGTCTTATAATCAGAATTTTTGTGAATGGTTTCTGGCACTCAGTTGTATCAAGGCCCCAGAGTTTGATTTGTTTTCAGTGTTGGGGATTGAATTCAGAGACTTCACACTGGGCTACACTAGTATCCCTTTTTATTTTGTATTTTGAGTCAGGGTGTCACTAAGTTGCTAAATGCCCAAGCTGGGCTCAAACCTGCAATTCTCCTGCCTCAAACTCCGAGAGCTGAGATTACAGGCATGTGCCACCATTCCCAGCTTCCCGTTTGAATTTTTTTTTTTTTTTTGATACTGGGAATTGAACTCAGGACCTTGCACTTGCCAGGCAGGCATGGTGCCATTGAGCTACATCCCCAGCTTGAATTTTTATAGGCTAACATACAAAGACTGTTATAGCCAGTCAGTAGGACCAAGAATATTTATTTACAAAAGAGGTAATAATTTAAGTAAATGTTTTGGATATAAAAACAAACATTTTTGCATAAGTATGTTCAAGAGCTGATTATCAAAATGATCTTACCTAAGATCCTTCGAGCCACTTTTTGGTAACTTTACTATCCCTGGCTATGCACAGATGAACAGAGTAAATCCTGGTAATGGTCTGGCAGGGAGGAAAATGGCATTTAAGAAGCAGAGGGCCCTGGGGATGCTGCTTAGTGGTACAGTGCTTGTCTAGCATGCACAAGGCTGTGGTTTTATTACCAGGGTCTGGGGTGCTGTGCGCAGCTTCTAGGAATTCTTTCCAGGTTCTTGTTGTCCTGAACAAAGAATTGGACAAGACCAACAATAGGTAGCAAGGTTTTACATTGATTAAAGGTAGGAGAAGAAGTACGCTCTGCAGAGTGAGAGCGGACCAAGACAAGGTCTTTCGACTCCCCACTGGCTAGGCCAAGGTCAGATCTAGGACTCCCTATCAGAAACCTGCTTGACCTCCTGCCGGAAGAGTTGCAGGTAGCACTTCCTGATTGGTCCTAGGTGCCAGGCTTGGGAACTATTTAGGAGCTGCCGGAGTGCAGGTGGGATTACTCACGGAGCACACACTGAAGTCTGAGAATAGGACGGCCTGGGTTAACACTGGCACGTGCAGAGGGTGAGCCAGGAGGGAAGGCTGCTGCAGTTGGGGTCCAGCGTGCCCCCAAAAGCCTCACTGTGTCGAAGGCTTGGTTGCTGATGATCTTTTGGGAGGTAACTGGGTCATGACGATGACTTCAGCAATGGACCCATTGTTTCTGAGTTCACAGCTCAATGGGCTTGTTTGAAGCTGAGCCCAACTGGATGAAGCAGGTCACTGAGGAGCTGGCTCTGAATGGTACACCTAGCCCCTGGCTCTCGGCCTCTTCCTTGCTCTCTCTACTTCCAGGCTGCCATAAGATGAATACCTCTTTCCGCCAGGCCCTTCTGCCTTGTTCTGCCTTAGAGCAAGCTGATCACAAACTGAAACCTCTGAAACTGTGAGCCAAAATAAGCCTTCCCTCTTCTGACTTGACTTTAGCAGGTATTTGGTCACAATGACAAAAAAATGACCAACCTAGAGGTTAAGAAGAAGTCAGAGTTGAAGGACAAGAATAAGAAGAGTGTGACCACAAAGTCAAGGCAGAGACGCGGGGAATTTGGGAACCCTGGTGCCTTTGTGATGGCGGTGTGCTGAGTGTGGCGAGGCCTAAGCCACAACACAGTCCCTGTGAGCAAGGGCTCAGTGGGAGATGAAGAAGTCAGGATGTTGGCTGAAGGCTCCTCTTCTAGGTGTAAGGAGCTCATGGGCACATGACTGATTGCACAAAATTTGGGCTGGACAGAAGCCTCTACCTGAGGCTCCAGCTGGTGCCTCGTGTAATAAATGGCCCATGCAAATGTCAGTGATATTCTTTAGTGCACTGAAATTATTATTATTATTATTATGATTATTATTATACAACTCAAAAGGGAGTGAGTTGAGAGAGCTAAGTTCTTCAAAGACTTTCTAGTGGTGCCTTGTTGACATGGTGATACACAGTTCTAAACATGAGATAAGTTTTACACTTGTTTGCAGTTCCTGAATATAGGATAGCCTATGTTTCTTTATTTTTTTGTATTAAATTCTTTTACTGGTACATTGTAGGTATGCAACACAATTACATTTCTCATTGGGAATTGTACCT
>NW_004624884.1:1951167-1997376 GCF_000247695.1 Heterocephalus glaber
GAGGTGGGACAGAGGCCAGGAGCAGCAGTAGGAATGGTGACCCAAAAGCCCTTTCCCGTGGGCTGGGAGCAGCGGGAGGGATGGTGACCGGGAAGCCCCTTCCTCTGGACCAAGAGCAGTGGGATGGTGATTCAGAAGCCCCTCCCTCTGGGCCGGGAGTGGTGGGAGGGCTGGTGGCCTGGAAGCCCCTTCCTCTGGGCCAGGAGCAGTGGGACAGAAGGTGGCCCAAAAGCCCTTTCCTCTGGACTGGGAGCAGCGGGAGGGTTGGTGACCGAGAAGCCCCTTCCTCTGGACCAGGAGCAATGGGACGATGGCTCAGAAGCCCCTACCTCTGGGCTGGGAACAGCGGGACTCAATACCTTGGTCTGGTGGTCTGGTGGTCTGGTGTCCTCTGTGTCTTTGTGGTGTGGAACCAGGTGGCTGCCTGTCTGCAGCCGGGTAATTCGGTGTCTTCTGTGCGACTCAGGACCTCGGTAGGGCGTGCACAGACCTTCCTGTATGTAGCGGGCTGATTCGGCATATTCCGCGCGACTGGGGACCTCGGTAGCGCGTGGGCAGACCTGCCTGTCTGCAGCGGGGTGATTTGGCATGTTCTGTGGGACTCAGGACCTTGGTAGGGCGTGCACAGACCTGCCTGTCTGCAGGGGTCTGATTCGGCGTGCTCTGTGCGACTCAGGACCTCGGTAGGGCACGGGCAGAGCTGCCTGTCTGCAGCGGGGTGATTTGGCGTCTTCCACGCGACTCAGGACCTCGGTAGGGCGTGCACAGACCTGCCTGTCTGCAGCGGGCTGATTCTGTGCGACCTAGATTATGTTTCTTAGGAAAGAGCTTAAGTGGGTCTTTCCCTTAATAAGTGGGTAGACAAGAATTGAGTTGGCCTGGGTTCTAGTTAATCAATTCAAATTATTCTCATTAAAATTGGTGTTCAAAATGTTCCAGCAAGCATACAACGTGTAGAACCACACACATATACACATATACATATACACAGAATCGGCACAGTTTTACATACATTTTTAGCAACAGCCAAAAATTCAGGACAACAAGTAGAGAAAGTGTATGAGTGGGCATATCCAGGACATAATGCCTTTCTCTCTTTCCTTTAGTCACTCAGATGTTACCTACCACTTGAACCTGCTTCTGGTTCTGCATCTCCCAGGTCTTCAATCTTCTCTTCTCAACTCTGTCCTAGTCCTGTGGAATTCTTTATATTCTTGCTTCACTGTGTTTGATACATTGAAATCCCCCTCAGCGAAAGCACAGCAGAGATTCCCTTCAGTTTATCTGCTGGGACAAACCTCTCTTTCAACATATTGGCATTGTGGTGGCCCTCAAGACAGCAGGTGGTACCCCAGATGCTTAGTGGAATGGTAAGGGAAAAGGACAGAAGGGAGTCCCAGCAACTGGACCAGCTGGTGACCCCATCATTTGCCATTCTGGAATGGAGAGACCTTCTCAGGCCCCTCAGTTCACAGACATCTCTTTGTTATCAGAGCAGGTGCTGGTGCAGAGGTGAATTTTGCCCTTGATGAGGGTGTGGTCCAGTAGGGAAGGTGAAGCCCGGAGCAGACAACTTCAGTATTATGTAGTAAGGTCCATGGTAAGTGTATATGTGATGAGAGTTGGGGTGGGCAGCTGCTCCCACCATGGGCGATGAAAGGCATTTTGGGAAAGAAGATCACAGCTGGCTCTCGTGACTATGCTTCTCCAGGACTATTTAGGACCTGCCTCTGTGTAATCTACCTCTCTAGTCTTATGCCTTGTCAGCTGCCACCAAATCCTCCTTGATTTCCTGTGCAATGCATCACACTCAACTTGCACTCATTTCCAAATACTATGGGATTGCACAAGCTAGAGTTTCAGTCTGGATGCTCTTCTTCCACTTACAACTCTGGAAAACCTCAATTCATTTGCTAATATCTACCTCAAAAGTCCCTTCTGTGAAGCTGTCCCTAGAATTCCCAGTAGAGTTTCCTCTTCTTCCGCCTTCCTGCTTTTAACCCTCCATTTGTACTTCTGAGTACAAACTGCAGCTACCATTCATTGCTGTATTTACCCAGAGTATTTCTGGGATAATATTTACCACATTCATTCTCTGTGTGTGCTTTCTTCACCCATCAGATTGTGAGCTGTCAGGACAGAAGTGATTCAACTCTGTTTCCCCAGGGACTGGTACTGTGAGTGGTCCTAAGCTATGTAACTTAATATTTGATGGATGAATGATTATATATAATATGCTATGGAAACACTGATGATAGAGTCCTTCACTATGCTGCTCACACTGAATAAAACATTAGAAGCATTAGTTAACATAGCAAATAGGCATCTATGACATTTGAGAGTCTTGAAATGGCCCAGGACACAGCTCCTATTTAGACAATGCCTACAAGAGTCTCAGATCTGTTATGTTAGGCTGCCACCTCACATTGTGTCATGAATTATTGAGTACTTTGCAGGGTATTAAACTGAGTGGGGAGAATGCTTTCATTAGGGTTTTATTCAGGTAATGTTTATTTATCAATCTGTTTTAGTTACTTTCTCATCGCTGGGACAAAATACCTGACACCTGACACTAAAGGAGGAGTTTATTTTGGCTCAGAGTTACAGTCCACGGTTAACTGACTCCATGGCAGAGGTGGCATGGAGGGAGGGCCTGGGTGGAGGAAAGCTGCTCACGTCATAGTGGCCAGGAAGCAGAGGATGGAGGAAGAGAAGTCTTCCAGGTCACACCATCAGGGACCCACTTCTTCCAACCAGACCCACCTCTTAACAGCAGGTCAGCCGTCACACCTCCATAATTCAGTCACCTTCCAAAAACCCTGCCTCTGAGTGCTTGAGAGTTTTGGGAGTCATTCCTGATGTAAACCAAAACATTCAGCCCTGGCCCTCAAAAGATGCATGTGCATCACTTTATGCAACATGCAGTTAGTCCATCTCCAATAGTCACCAAAATTTTAATGGTTTCAGCATTACTAAACAGCTTAAGTTCGAAATCTCATCTGAGACTTAAGGTAAACTCTTAGCTGTGAGCTCCTGTGAAAATCAAAAAGAAAGTTAAACACTGCTGATATACAGTGGCACAGGGTAAACATTCCCATTTCAGAAGGGAGAGAGAGGGCATAGAAAGGAATGGGACCAAAGCAAGGCTGAAGCCCAGCACAGAAAACATTAGATCTTATAGCTCCATGTCCGGACCCAGGGTAGAGATGTGGATTCCAAGGGGCTTAGGTAACCCTCCCCTATGGCATATCCAGCTGTAGCCCTCATGACGGTGTTCTCCTGGGTGTTTTTGCTCACTGCCTGTGGCTTTTCTCAACGTTCCACTTTCCTGGCTTCTCCAACTTACTGGGGTCTCCAATGAACCTTTGGCTTTACTCTCACAGCTTCACACACTGCCCTCTGGGGCCCACTCCCTGGCCTTTTAGGCCTCCCTTTGAAATCTGGTGGAAGCCTTCCTGACCCCACAATTCTTGAATTCTAGATGTCTATAAAACCAGTACCATGTGTCTGATGCCAGGTCTGCCACCAGGTTGAGCAATAGCAAGGCCCCCTTTAATAATGGCTGGAGAGGCCTCTGAGGGCCTGGATGGCTGAGCATAGTGAACCAGATTCTGAGGAAGCAATGCTCTCAGAGGCCTTTCTGGAGCAGTGTGCCCTCAGGCTTTGTCTTAGTTACTTTTCTAATTCCTGAGACAAAATACCCAATATCCACAATTAAAGGAGGAACAATTTATTTTAGTTCAGTTTGTAGAGGTTTCAATCCATAGTCAGCTGGCTCCAAGGCAGGGTAGCATGGTAGAGGAGAAACAGTTCATTGCAGGGTAGGGAGAAGGCAGCAAGCAGCAAGCAGCAGCAGAAGCCACAAGCATCCTGTAATCTACCTTCTATTTTTCCCTTTTGTCCTATTCAGGCTACAAGCCTTTTGGTTGGTACCACCCAAACCCAGGGTAGGACTTCTGTCTTCAGTAAATCCATTCAGCCACACCCAGAACCATGCTAATTCCAATTTAGTTGAGCATTTTTTACTCAACCAAAATCTATCTTGGTTACTGTCCTACTTCCTGAGACAAAATATCTGACACCCTCAAGATTGAAGGAAGAAGGGTTTATTTTGCCACAAAGTTTGTAGAGGTTTCAGTCCATAGTCAGCTGGCTCTAAGGTGGAGTAGCATGGTAAGAAGGGCATGTCAAAGGAGAAACAGTTCATGGCATGACAGGCAGCAAGCAGCAACAAGCCTGCCTTCCCTCACTTTATATTCAATCCAGACTAGAAGCCCATTGATGGTGTTATCCTACAAACTCAGGGTGGGGCTTCCATTATCCATATGCTAAACTATGCTGAACCCAGTTAGTTATCATGCACCCTTAATCCTAGTACAACACACCCTCAATCCACACCTCCACAAAGCCCCACCTATGAGTGCATGAGGCTTGGAGAGGACATCTAGATACAAGCCATAAAAGGCAGTCTTCTCAAAGCAAAGCCTTTCACTTGCAGAGCAAGGGGCAGGGTTTTGCTATTTCCTGGGAGGCCCTTGAAACATCTTTCTTATTGTTCTGATGCAAAGGGCTTGACTTCTTTTTAAACTTTTTAGCTTAACCTTGGTTTCAGCAACTTTGCAGGTGCTTTCTTTCTGGGAAAATTGGAAACTTTCTATATGGGCTTTTCCCTCTTGTTTATCCATGTAAATGTTGCTAAATGTGATAAGCAGTACCTATGCCACAGCCTGAACATTGGGCTGCATTGAAATTTCCTGCACCAGATTAATTATCCACCACCCTTAATCTCAGTCTCCCACAAAGTCTCAGGACATGAGCAAAATGTAGACAAATTTTCTGCCAAAGCATAATACACATGGTCTTGAATCCAATTGCCAGTGGAGTCCTTATTCTCAAGTAAAACCCCCTGAGTCTAGGCTTTACAGTCTGCATTTCAGCACTGGTCTTCTGAGCTTTAACCAAGATCTCCCATCAAACTGTTTACAGCAATCCAGGGTTTCTATTCATTGGCATCTCCAAACTTTTTCAAACTCCTTCCTCAAACCAGTTGTAAAGGTTTCTAAACCACATGGTTAGATAGTCACAGTAACAATCCCACGCTTGGCACCAAAATCTGTTTTAGATACTTTTTTGTCATTGGGACAAAGTATTCAACACCCACAACTTTAAGGGGAAGAAGTTTATTTTGGCTCACAATTATAGTCCATGGTCAACTGGCTCTAATGAAGAGATTGCATGGAAGAAGAGCCTGGGTGGAGGAAAGCTGCTTAGGTCATGGTGGCCTGGAAGTAGAGGATAAGGGAGATATGCCCTTCCAGGTCACACCCACAATGATCAGCCTATTCTGACCCCATAATTTAAACACCTTCTAAAAGCCCTACCTCTGAGTGCATCGCAGTTTTGAGAGTCATTCTTTATCTAAGCCATAATTTAAATCCAACAGATATTTATTCAGTACCTGTCATGTTTGTAAGCCTTTTTCTAGATTTTGTAGATGCAATGACAAAATTATAACATTTAGGGCAGAAGGGTTCATGGAGAATATTCTAGGAAAGTGGTTCTCAAAGTCTGATTCTTTAATTAAGAGCAGCAGTGTTACCTGAGAACTTGTTTGAAATGCAGATTCTGTGACCCCCACCAATGTTAGTGGGGATTCTCCAGAGAGACAGACCTATAGGACATTATTTATTTGTTTGTTTTTGATACCAGGGATAGAACTTGGGACCTTGTGCTTGCGAGGCAGGCATGGGAACCACTGAGCTAAATCCCCGGCCCTAGGACATTATTTATAATGTATGTATGTATGTATGTATCTACCTATGTATCCTCCAATAAATTTGTTGTAAGGATTTAGCTCATATAATTATGTGTATAGCCTTGTTTTGTTTTGTTTTGTTTGTGACAGGGTATCACTATGTAGTTCAGGCTTGCCTTGAACTCACTATATAGTTCAGACTCACTTTGAACTCACTATGTAGCCTAGGGTGGCCTCAAACTCATGGCAACCCTCTTGCCTCAGCCTCCTAAGTGCTTGGATTACAGGTGTGCACCACCATACCCAGCCTTGATCACACAATTATGTAGACTCAGAAAACTCAAGATCTGCAGTCAGCAAACTGTAAACTAAGGAGAGTTGATGGTATAAGTTGTAGTCTGAGTCCAAGATTAAAGGCAGCAGAAGACCCATGTCACAGCAAGGGAGAACAAAGTCTCCTTCACTTAGCTCCTCTTATGCTCTCGTTCTCTTTGTTCTTGTTTGGATGAGATCCATGTACCTTAGGGCAGGCAATCTGGTTTATTCAGTCTACTAATTTCATGTTAGTCTCTTCCAGAAATGCTTTCTCAGAAACAATGTCTAACCACATGTCTGGACAACTGTGGTCCACCCAGTCAAGATGACATATAATTTGGGGGGGGTGGGGGTGGGGGGGATGGATCTAGAGCCTTTGCACTGAGGTATAAACCCAGCCCTTTTTATTTATTTTTGTATTTTGAAACAGAATCTGACTAAGTTACTACGTTGCCCAGGTTGGGCTTGAATTTGTGCTCCTCCTGCCTCATCCTCCCGGAGTGCGGGATTGTAGGTATGTGCCTCACACCCAGCTGGTACATAAAATTAGCCACTGCACCACCACCAAGTCAAAAGCTCTGAAGGCAGGGCTTATGATCCAGTTTAACAACCACCAAGTGATTGTGTTGCTGAAACCTCTGCTGAGTCGGGCCTGGGCAGCACCATGTCACACAGCTCTGCAGTGCTCCTCAGATCCTCCATCCAAGGCTGAGCTCAGCCAGTGAGGAGTAGAGTGTGGGAAAGGGTTATTGTAAGACTTTTCCCACCCCACACCTGGGAAGTGCATTACTCTGGTCCTCGCTGGCTGGCTTCTCTCTGGGGACACTCAATAGACAGCACCAGCAGGAGACTAGAGGGTCAGAGAAGGATGGCCAGGATGGTAACCAGCCCACTGTCCATTGTTGGTCGTGAGTGCATTACTCTACTGTAACCACTGTTTCCCTTTGCCCCTCCTGTATAGGGCAGTTTGGGCTCTACATTGAGGTTAGTCAAAGGGTGCCTCACCATCTCATTAGTTTCTTGTAACACTTTGTTAATAGCCTTTCTTCTTTTGAGGGGATTTAACCCCAGCCCCTGACACTGAGCTATGTCCTCAGGCCTTTTTATTTTTTATTTTTAGACAGGATCTTGCTAAATTACCAAGATGCACAGATTGGGCTCCAATTTGAAGTCCTCCTGCCTCAGCCTCCCAGAGTGCTGGGATCACAGGTGTGCACCACCACACCTGGCTATTATAGGCTTTTAAATAGTTTTCTTTTTCTTTTCTGAGGTACTGGGGATTGAACCCATGGCTTTCACACTGAGCTATATTTCCAGACCTCCAGCTCTTTATTTGTTGATTTCTTTTCTTTCTTTCTTTTTTTGAATTTTGAGACAGGGTCTTGCTAAATTGCTCAGGTGAAATTCGAACTTACCATTCTCCTGCCTCAGTCTCCCAAGTGGTGAGATTTCAGGTATGTGTCACTGGGCCTGGTTAGCTTCTTCATTAGCATGCATACAGACATAGTTTTAAAAGGTAGTAGGGAGCCCTAGTAGTATTTGATTTATTAATTTATGACAACACAAACATTTCCAAGGTTTCTACAAAATTTGTACAGTGCCCACTTCATGGCAGTACAATATGCACCTTATTATCCATAATAACTTCCTAATACATTTTCTTTCTTTACTTGACATTTTTTTTGTGGTACTGGGGATCAAACTCAGGACCTCAGCACCTTGTACTTGTAAGGCAGGCATGGCACCACTGAGCCAAATCCCAGGCCTTTACTTGATTTTTCTTGCTCACTTTATTTCTGTTTCCTATTGTAGACAAAATAAACATTCTCAAAGTGAAGACTTTCACTGTATATAAATTTTTCCTGCATGTATATTCTTTTTCTTTAGATCCTGATGATGTAAAAGCAGAAGGAATTTTTCCTCCCACTCTGAAGTTTTGAGTCTGTTGAAATTAGTGACAATATATAGACAAATTAACAGGGAAAAAAAAGACACACAAATTCACTAATATTCATGGATGCAATATATGGGAGCCACACACAATATAGAAGTCAAAGAGGACCCAGATGGTTGAAGCTTAAATAGCATTTCCACAGGGCAGAGGATATAGGCAGTGAAGGCCATTTTAGCATTTAAATGATTTTAGGGGAAATTACTGGACCCAAAACACAGAAAGTTGTTTGTAAATGATTCTCTTTGGAAACTGGATGGGACCAAAGTACAGAAACTAGCTTTTGACAAATTTGTCTAGGTGTGATGGTATTCCTTGGTATCCCTTCCTGTGATATGAGTTTAATCTTGTCTGGTTAATGACATTTCTGGGAGGTGATTGAAGGCAATTGTATTCCTTTTTTGAAGAACTGGTCTTCAGAGAGAAAAGGGAATGTCATGGTTTATATCTAGATGTACCCACAAAGCCTCATGTGTTCATAGGTGAGGCTTTAAAAAAATTTTTTTTTGAGACAGGGTCTTGCTATGTAGCTCAGACTGGTTTTGAACTTATGGTGATTCTCCTGTCTCAGCCTCCTAAATGCTGGGATTATAGGTATGTGCCACCATGCCTGGCAAGGTGAGGCTTTTGAGAGTGACTGGATCATGGGTGTGTGATAGTGGATCATGGGTGTGTACTGGATTAGTCCATTGAATTGTTCAGCGTAATTCTGGGTATGGATGATAGATTTACTGAAGAGGGAAGACCCATGCTGGGTGTGGGTGGCACCAACCAATAGGATGAAATAAAAGGGGAAAGGAGAAGGAAGGCTCGCTGCTTCCTGCCTGCCCTGCCATGGACTGTTTCTTCTCTTCCATATTCCTCTGCCATGCTGCCCTGGCTTGGAGCCAGCCGACTATGGACTGAAACCTCTACAAACTGTGAGCTAAATAAACCTCTCCTCCCTTAACTTGTGGGTGTCAGGTATTTTATCCCAGCAACGAGAAAGTAACTGAGACAAAGAACCTCAGACTAAAGGGCCTTGCTGACCTTAGGGGAAGAAAGGAAGGGAAGTTCAGGGGACACCAGTGCTAAGACCTCTTCCAAGGTCTTCCAATTTCATTAACTCAGAGTGCTCAGCATATCAAGAAGCAATATTTCAATGTATCATTTCCTGTGTCCCATCATTTTTCTCTCTGAGCTTCCCCTAGAAACTTCACACACCATAAGCTGAGCTGTTGGCTGTGGATGGAAAGACCAGGCCCTATCTATGTTGTAATCACATTTCTACCCCTTCTCAATTCTTCTTCAGAAAAGTAGCTGTATTCACTTTGTGTGGGATATTAAGTGGCTTCTGCTATTAACAGACATTTGCTTAAACTGTTCTTTACATGTGAAATACTCTGTTCTCAGTTTTTCAAGTGTTAACTTTCACTTTTCTTGGCTTCCCAAATTTGACATATTACTTGCTCATTTTTTTTTTTTTTGGTACCAGGGATCGAACTCAGGTCCTTGTGCTTGCAAGGCAAGCAACGGAACCACTGAGCTAAATCCCTGGCCCTTACTTGCTCTTTTTAACTAACCTATTCAAATAGTTTGAATTGAATAATTGGTAATTAATGATTTTTAATTGTTATTTTGAAAAAGAATTTCAATCTTTTAATTTATTTAACTTTAAGTATATTACTAACTTTCCTGCCCTAATTAGATTATGAAGAACAACAAGAATTATTTTTCATATATGATTTTTTCCTCCTACAGAGACTTTTATCTAGTAATTGCTTAATAAACATGTGTTAATTTGAAAAATATTTGAGAGCTACATATAAAACTAAAAAAGCATAGATAAGTTTAAGTAGGGCTAAACTGAGTCCTCTGTCAGTTTCTGTGACTACAAGCCGAGGCTTCATCGTACAATACTCGACTTTCTAACATCAGGTGAGGGTGTTCTTCCTTTTAGATGTCACTGGGAGAGGAAATGCCTTAAAAGTATTTACCTCTCTCTAAGTCAACATGGAGAGCACGCATGTTAAATGCTAAATTCCTGGCCCCTATATATCCTTTTTTTAAGTTTTAAGACAGGGACTCACTAAGTCACTAAGTTGCCAAGGTTGGGTGTAACCTGTGAGCCACCCAGAGTGTGGGGATTACTGGCAGGTACCACCAGGTCCACTCAATTCTAGTTTTAGTTGATATTTTATAGGAATTGACAACCTGCTAGAAAAGCACTAGTTAGATATTTTGATTATGCAGCTGACCCTGGCGTGTGATCATTTACGATAGTATAATTTACTTCTTGGCTTCAGGAGAGCACCTGCTGTATTCCATACTTGAAGAGATCATTTTTAACACTTCCCTTACCTTCTACAACAAACCTATCTGCAAAATTCATGCAATAAAACAAATAATGTCTGCAAAAGATATGTAGACATCAAATATTTTATTTAACTTCGTTTTTATATGGTTGTTTAAGTAAAGGAACAATAAAGAAGTACAAATAAATACTATAGTGCAAAAGAAAAAATAGACTAATAGTTTGGTACACTTTGAGAATAAAGGAAAGTAGTCTATCCACATCGGGGGCTGTTGCAGAAAAGAAGAGTACTACAGTGTCCAGTTCTGAGCTTGAGGGATAACTCCTGCTGCACACTTGACCATGAGTTGGCCACAACTGACCTTCACTTGTTCACATTCACTGGAGAGTGTGGTCAGATTTGCCAGTTTGTCTTTTTCTTTTGTTAATCAATAAAATTTGAAAATATTTCTTTTGCACGAGGCAAAAATACAGCAATAGGTAAAGTATTCAACTTAAGTCTAAGCCTGGCTAAAAATCCTTAAAAATCCCATTTTGAATAAATTCCATGTCTTTACTCCTTCAGGATTGGTGTGCACACTTTTAAATGTTTCTTCAGTGGAAAAATGTGTAAATAAAAACCCCAAGTGAGCATTTAGGGTTTCAAAAATAAAAATCCCTCATACTGACAGTCAGTGTGCTATCACTGCTTACTTAGAATCTACTCACTTAGAGCCTATTGTTCTAGTAGCACCCGAAGGGGACCAGTCGCAGCCCCACAAGGTCAGTGCTCCTTTGCACCGTCCACTGTCTCTGCAGGTAGGGCCTGTACATGTCTGTTTTCCAAATTAACTTGCATGTAGAACACAAGGTTTAGAAAACCTAAGAAGTAAAATATGCTGACTTGAACAACGCAACTCTATTTTTAAGATTGCGCAGAAGCCACAGACGTTACTTGGAACTTTACCAGCAGTATTTTTGAGGGGAGGAGTATCTTCCTGATGTTGCTTAGGATGCTAAGTTCCTGATGGTGGCACCGACAAGCAGATTGATAGATATTTGTTACACATTAAATAACATAAACAGAAAGCAGAGTGACGCTTCGTTGGTGTTGACGTTGGTTCCCCACTCTTTGGAGGCAGCATCTCAGGGCTGTGTGTTGGGGCTCTCCTGCCTGGGCCCAGGACTGCTCTGCTGTATAAAGCTGCATTTCTAGCTGGCACACTGCGGAGTGTTGCTGTCAGGAATCAGTGTTCTCCAGCATATTTCTGTCCGCCTTCTCGCTCTTTCTATAATGCTTCTTCTCAGTATATCAGATATCTTACTTTTGTTTATGGTTTCTCAATTATTGTCACTCAAAAAGCGGTATACTGTTTGATGAGAACTAGACCTTTAGATAAAAACTGCTTCATTCTGGGATGTGTTTGTACACCAGTTTAAAAGGAATACTGCCTGTAAAAAATTAGAATGAAAGAGATTAAACCAAAGAATGTGGCCACATTCCCAAGAGTTTTGTTTTATATGTGTCTGTATTTGCCAATCCTAGAAACCAGTTTATCATACCCTAGCTCTTTAGGGTGGCACAAAGTAAAAATCTCTCATGGGAGCTCTCCTCCTCTCAGTTCTTCACCCATGCAGTAAGTGTGCGTGGATAATTTCCATGCATTTGTCATTTTAAAAACCCTAATATCCAAACTGCGTCCAGGCAGCACTGTTCTATGCAGGAGTCTGTTTTTATTTGTCTATTAATTTTTTTCTCTATGTAAAATTAA
This sequence comes from Heterocephalus glaber, assembly GCF_000247695.1. The sequence continues at coordinate 1,963,233 of NW_004624884.1, forward strand.
TTCTGCTATGGCATCTGAATAGGTTTTTAAAAAAATCAATTAGCTTTCGCTGGGAAAATCTTTTCCTGTCTAATATAGAATGATGATTTTTTTCATCTGTCAAGGGGGTTATTAATAAATGCCACCAGTGGGGTTTGAACATTCTCTGGTGTTTGCTTTAGGGGAACAAGGGGATTGTCAGAAATCCCAGCCAAACTGAACCATAATTAGAGAGAAAATGTTAGCAATTAGAACTATACATTAGGTTTTAATTTACTACCATGGAAAAGTCAAGGGTGGTATTTCTATTCCATTTTTAGGTGCAGCCAGATGGATTGCTCATTAGAGGATAATTTCCGCCAACCTTCTGCATTTCTCAGGGTAACAAAGCAGCTGAGAGCACTGTGTGGCTCAGGGGCTCAGGGTTTATTTTATTTTTTGTGGGGGTGGAGAGTGGGATAGGAGGCTGAGCAGTTATCAGTTTCCTGCGTAGTCATTGACATTATTGGGAAAGCAGCTTGGGAACACAAGCACATTAATACGTTGCTTTTCTATATTCCTCTGTATGTATTGTACTGATACATTTCAACAATCTTCACATTAAAAGGTTTCCCTTTTCAGTGTCTGCGTTTTGTTTTCCTAGAGAACAAAGTGAATAATTGAACTGATTGTTTAAAATAAGACCAAAAAACTTCTCAAGCCAAAATAATATAGCTAAAGTCTAATTCCAATGTAACTCCAGTGAAAAAGCTCCTGAGTCTATAAAGTTATATATGGTTGAAGATGTGGGGTATACGTCTTTATCATTTTCCCTTTTATTTCACAATAATATGCCATCTCTCTCCCTTCTCTATCTTCCTTCCTTCCTTCCTCCCTCCCTTCCTCCCTTCCATCTTTCAGTATTGGGGATGGAATCCAGGGACACTACTGCTGAGTGACATCCCCAGCCCATTTCTAAGACAGGGTCTTACTAAGTTGCCCAAGCTGGCCTCGAACTTGCAATCCTACTTCAGGCTCCTCTCTGGTTCTTTCCTGCCTTCCTTCTGCTGCCAGCCTCTTCAAGGTGAACAGCCTTCCTGTGTGTGCTCCTCTCCCACGATGTCTATGCCTTAGACCCAGCTGACCTTGGGCTAATATCTCTGAAACCATGAGTCAAAATAATTGCTTCCTCACTTAAGTTGTGTGTGTCAGGTATTTTGTCTCAGTAATATCCAGTGCATTTTCAGAGGCTGTAGCTCCACACTCAACATCGTGTTTGTGGTCTGTTATTCCATTTTGTCCTCTGTTACTGCAGTTGATGGGTATGAATGAACCTACGCTAGCCTCACCTTTGATGATGGGGTTGATAAGAAGGATTACCTTTTTGGTCCTATGACAAGTTCACCACAGGCAGTTTGGACAATAAAGAAACCAAAGAAAACATCCAGTCTTTCCATAAAAGATCCAGTTAGAGAGCAACCATGAAAACTAATTTGAATCGTGATATGGGGAGAGATGCACTTAATGTTACTTTTAGGTAAACATTAATACAGACTTACTAAAAACATTTGCATTCATAATTCATCATAAAATTTCAATGCATGAAAAATTCAGGCAACTAAGTATCCTAAATATTCTTTTTAAGTTAAAGATCAGAAGAGCCAAAAAGAGTTTCTCTGTATTTCATATTACACTAAACATTGGCCAAAGTTTTCCATGGTTCCTATAGAAAAATATCAACACAGCAACCTCATGCTTTTTTCAGTTGAAAACAGAATGACAGAAAGTGTTTATTTCTCATAAAATCCACATTATGCAACAAAACCTTACTGAACGCTTGATTTTTAAATGTTTAAGAGGCAAAGTTAAAGACTACTATAACTAAAACCTCAGTTTGGCTATAACATCACTTTCCATGAGCTAATTTGTACAGGAAACTTCCAGGAAAAGCCTAAGACTTCATAGAAAAACATTTACAGTTTGACTAACAAGTGCTTAGTAATTTTTTCTTCCATTAGGAGAGTCAAACCTACAACGGGGTTTTACTGCTTGAGACTGTCTCATCTCAAAGATCGTCACCGTCAGCCTTCAGCTCCCCTTTCTGACCCAATCTTACTCTTTTACTTTCCTTTGTCTTTGATTTCTTCTGATCCCCTTTTCTGTTTTCATCATGGACTCCATTTTCTGCCCGTTTTTCCTTCCCTTTTTGCTTTCCGCAATGGTCTCCTGGGTGGGAGCTTTGATGTGCCAGGGGTAACACATGGTGACAAAGATTACCATGACACACTTGCTGCCTGGGGCTCACTGTCAGGTATGGGTGTGCCTGGTGGGTTTCACTCTGTGTATTCTCACCAACCTGCTGGTAAACATTCCTGAAATACAGAAGTGAGCAGTGTTCTGAGCTTATGTCTAGGTTCGGTAATGAAGGATACCAAGAAGACTAGTGACCTCTGCCCGTGGCCTGGAGATGGATCCACTGGCATGCATGTCATGCCTTTTCCAACCTGTAATACCAGAAGACAAAGCCCTTTCCAGCATCATTTTTTCTCCCTATCCAGTCTGACCTTCAGGCTGAGAGGTTGCTTGCTTTAATTATCACTATAGTATTTCTTACCTTACATTTCCACCAAGTGCCCACCAAATTAAGTTTGCTACCACCAATGAATTCCAATCTCTCTCCCTCTCTACCTCCCTCCTCCTAGGGCAGCAAGTCTTGTTGAAGAAAGACATGAAACAATTCTGATTCAGTTCATTGAGAATTCATGCTACCAGACAGCACGTGGCTTTTATTCCTGCTCTGTGATCCTTTTATTAATTTCTTGAAGACTCATTAATGAGATTCCTACATTGGTTATTAAAAACTTTGTCTTCTTTTGAAGTTCACTTCTTTATCTCTCCTTCCCCTTACACTCAGATCGTCTTACCTCTTGGTTTACTGAGTTCAAGATCATCTGTAATCTCCTTCAACTCCTCTCCTCAGTTATTTTCTATTTTTCTTCATCCCTTGGTCTTCTATTTTCAGATGACAAAACATCTGCCTTGTTAAGGTTGAATCTAACTACTCCAAGACTCTCTCTCTTCTGTTCTTTGAGATCCCAGATTCCCTTGTCACAAGTTCTTTAGTTCTGGAAAAGTAATAGATAAGACAGAAACAAATATGAATGTCTCCAAACCCCAAATTGACCATTGTTAATATTAGGTACATCACCTTATATTTTTTCCAATAACAATGAAAAGTTGTAGATGACATTGAAATTCTCTGACCAAAATCCTCAGTCCTGTTTCATTCTTTTCCTTCTCAGAAGCAATTTTATTGTAATTTTTACATGTATTTAAGGTCATTAAAGAATACATATAGATAAATTATATGTAGGATTGTTTGGTGAGTAATCTAAAAATTTACAAATTTAACATTCACAGTCAACTTTTTCACCTCCATATAATGTTTCTGCCTTCTGGTGTGCTGGTATATATATATCCATCTCTAAACTCCCTGAGGGCAGGGGCTTTGTCTTGCTCATTCCAAAGCATTTGGCAAAAGGTAGACATCCTGTATGTGTATATTTCTTAAGTGAATGAATGCAGTGCATTTTAATTGTTATGCTGTAATCTAGTAGTCAACGCCATGAATATTCCACATGTCTCATTTTGTGGACTGACTCCCTTAGTGTCAACATGTAGGATTTTCTACCTTCCCTGCTTCCTATCACAATAGTGAGGATCATCCTACCCAAGGCCCCTGGTACCTGGGCTTGAGATCTCATGAGGCACGCTTACCGAGGGTTAGGGTTGCTGGGTTTCAGGACCTAAGCATCACACTTTATCTAGGCATAGCCTGATTGCTCACTGAAGTTTCCAGGCTTTTAAACATGTTCAAGAATTTCTGTCTACATTACTTTTCATTTTTGTGCTTGGTACCCTGAATGGATAGTTTTATTTTTCTGTCAGCATCTCAGCTTTTCTAAATGATATTCTGTGGCCCCAGGATCTTTATGCCTAATGTGTGGAAGAGCTCGCTTTTGAGTTTTAAGTTGTGTTAACCAATGAATTTCTCTTTTTGAAGAATCCACTATGAGAAAACTAGGACATTGGTAAAATTACAAAATCAGACTTCTATGATGTTACTTTTTAACAAGTTTATTGCAAATGTTTTGTTCTATAATTATTTGAATATATATCTTTAATTTTGAAGTCTTCAAGGGTAGTATAGATGGTCTCTTACTCAATGTTCTATACCCAGAGCATGTAGAATTTGTTTATATTGAAAAATATAAATATTTATAATTTCTTCTCACATTATTTTATAACCCAAATTAAATTTAATGTCTCTGCTGATGTCTCTAAGGGGAGATGTTAAAAAGCTACATTGAGGAAATCACCCCAAGTAGATACTCTGCATCTTACACCCAAGGTCTTCCAGCTATGGCACATAGAACCCTTTGATACAGGAGGTTTTTAAGGGGCTCCCAGGCATAGAAAATTCTAGACCCTTACCTTCCATATAGACCCTTTCATACACTTGTCAGTTTTCTCTTTTCAGCTGTATGACCTGATTTATATGAAACACAAAACATGCAAAACCAAACTGTGCCATTGATGCCCCTGAGAGGCGGTGCTGAGGAGGTGCCTCTGAAGTGCTTATTGTGTCCTGTTTTCTGAGCTAGGTGTACTCAGGTGGACAGAATTCACCCGGCCACATGTCTATGATGTAGATACTACAACAAAAAGTGGAAATGGTCTATTAAAGTCAGGAACAGGACACTTTAAATATTAGATTCTTTGTTTTATAAACTATAAAAAAACAGGTGCTTTCACAAATATCTGCTGGGAATTAAAGATGAACAGCATGTATGGAGGGAATTTGGCAAACTCATCAAAACGACACATTCATTTACCATTCAGCCTTTGAACAGTGATGCCAACTGTCTAAATGTCTCCTAAAGATACACTTGTGTGGAGAATGATATGCTCAAGGTGATCCACGCCAGGATTGTGTACAGGAGCAGAAAACAAATAGTCAGCAGCAGGTGCTTTAACTCGGTGCCTCTGTACAGTAGAGTGTGATGCACCTGTTCCAAAGAATGAAGATTCTCTCTATGTATTGATACAGGAAGGTCTTTTAATTGTGTTGGTAAGATAAAAAATGCAAAGTGTAGGCAGGCATGGTGGCACATAGTTGTAACCTCAGCACTTAGGAGGCTGAGGCAGAAAGATCATGACATTGAGGGCAGCTTGGGCTACATAGTAAGTTCAAGGCTTAGTGTGGACTACGTAGTGGACCCTGTCTCAAAACAAAGGCAAAAGTAAGGCATAAAAATGTACAGACCAGGACATGTTTCTGAACAAAGAAGGAACTAGTAATACTTACATTCCTTTATTTACATAAAGAAAACCCCCAAAATATTTAAGAAATAATAGTCATGGTCCCTGAAGGAGGGCTAAGGTCGGACACGGATGGGAGTAACATCTCTCAATGTATACCTTTTTGGATCATTTCTATTTCAAATGAGGTTTTTTTGGGGGGGGTGCACATCTCATGTGTAGTCCAAGCTGGTCTTGAACTCACTATGTGGCTCAGGCTGGCCTCAGACTTGTGGTAATCCTTCTGCCTCAGCCTCCTGAGTGGTGGGATTACAAGTATGAGCCACCATGCCTGGCTCAAATGAGTCTTGCTGTGACACCCAGGGTAACCTTGAATTCCTGGGCTCAAATGATCCTCTTGCCTGGCCCTCTGAGAGCTGGAATTCCAGGTGCACAACATGGTGCCTGGCCAAAGAGATCTGGCTTTTATTCCTCTTCCTCTGTCCTACTCCTTCTCCAGTAGATAACTATTTCAGTAATTTCATGGTTTGTCCTTCCATTGTTTTTTGTATCACTGTAAGCAGATTAAACATAAACACATGCCCTGTCTTTGAAAAATATAAGCATACTATAATTTCTTCACCTGGAGTGTATATATTTACATTTATATCCAGTACACATTCAAATAAATACAAATATATAATTTTTTGTACTTGCTTTAAAAAAATAACCTAGTGTCTAGGGTGTTATTTAGGGGTAGAGTCCTTGCCTAGCATGTGTGAGGTCCTGAGTTGGCTTCCCAGCACTGGAGAGAGAGAGAGAGAGAGAGAGAGAGAGAGAGAGAGAGAGAGAGAGAGAGAGTGGAGAATAAAATTGAAAACACTTAACAATATATCCTAGAGATCAAACCATTAGAACAGGCATGTAGAAGGCCGTGCCTCCTTTCCATTGTACTTCTTTGGCCAGACTTTCATCATTTGTTGCTGGAGAATGATGCTTTTTATATATTTGTGAACTATGTGATTGATACATACTGAAAAAATTTGAGTTAAAAAACCTGTGTTGTAAAATTCTCTTTAACTTTCCGGGTCAGGGCCATGGATTCCCCTTGTGTCCCGTCAAGTGGAACATCTTTTTCCCCCGTTCCCATCTCTTTCCTAGCTCCCCCTCATCTCTTTGCCCCATGCTGCCAGGATCCGGTCTCGTTCCCACTTCGGTTTCCCGCTCTCATTCACCCATCGAAGCGTGGACCGTACAGCGTTGCTCTCACGGGGCCGCTACCTGTGCCGCCGTCGGGATCCGGGTAGCAGAGGCAGTGTCTGTGCCCTTGGTCTTTCTTATCCCATCGGCTCATCTCTTCACTTAGCTTGAATGCTTTTTTGGGGGGAAGTTTATTTTAAAAGTCTTTATAATTTAAGAAAACCAGATTTCAAAATATTATCACAAGTGGCTTCCTTTTTCATTAGACTTTCAGCAATTTCTTCTCCATTAGGAAGAATTTGATCAAGTTGATATCTCTGTATTTTCACAAGATACTTGCATTTGAACATCCAAAAATGTGTCTGGTCAAAAAGTCTAGGAAAGGGGGATGTAATGCATCCACAGTACTTTGATTCATTCCAGTGTCGTGGTTACTATGACAATTGAATGCTATTCATCAGCTGTGCATGGTATTAATCTCAGGCGAGTGCAGCTTTCAGAATGATTTTGACACTGACAGTATTCTAATGGCAACTTTTAAGAAGATACCAAAAAACCTTTTGTATCCATTCCTTTCAACATTAATGTAGCAACTTTAGCTCAGGTGTTATCCAACAGTTTTCGTCTACCCCAGTCTTCTAGAGGAAGGTAGCTGCTGGTTATATGTGGCTATTTACATTTGATTTTATTTAAAATAAAATATTTATTTTATTAGTTACACTGACCAAGTTTCAAGTACTCAACAGTCATACGTGACTCGTGGCTGCCATAGTGGAAAGTCTGTGTTACAGAACATTTCTGTCATCGCAGGAAACCCTATCGGAAAGAAATAGCCTGGAAAGCCATAAGCATCTCCTCAAGAGTCAACATAGCTCCTTGGTTTTCATGATGCTCTGGATGAAACAATGTCATTGTTGATGATAGTGAGAGTTACAATAATAATAAAACTAGTACCATTTGCTTTTTACAATGTACCAGGTGCTGTATTAATCCCATTTTCTAGATATCATCGTCTCTGCTCATCAACACTGTGCCATAAATATTATTTGAGGAGCTGTGAGTGTTCAAAATCACATAACTAGTGTATTCTGGAGCTTGGGTTCTAAGCAAGTCTGACTCCAAGCTCATGTTTTCAATCATCCGTCACATATGGTCTCTCATCACACAAAAGAGAAGCCATAGGGTCTAGAAGATGGAATTATGGGTGGATAACATAAAGCCTCTGCAGCTGTAACTGTTCCCAGCTAAAATAAACCAAAATAAGGTAACTCAAATCCTGCTTTCTTGTGGGGGGGGGCGCTGGGGACTGAATGCTAAATATGTGTCTACAATTGAACTTTACCCCTAAATGTTGCTTTTTGAATGTAAGGGAGTATCTTAAAGGCCATACTGAAATAAATGAAGGGTGCAGTCCCATTAAAAAAGATATATATTACAATGCAACCGTCCTAAGCCACCTGCATTTATGAGTGGACATTAGTCTTGTAGCCAAAGGATTAAGGACCCGTGTTCTGACATCAGTCAGGGCTTCTTCACCACAATCAGGCTCTGTACGTCTCACTCTCTTCTCCACCAGTCCAATGCATTGTCTGTAAGTGGGAAGCAAAGTAGTACTTACTACAGTGGACAGGACTAGAATAAGATTATGCAGACTAAGTGCTTAGCACCCATCATGGACGCTCACCATGACTGCCCCTCACACCACACTTTGTTCTTCAGTAACACACTGCTCTCTCCGACTGAGTGGGATGCCCAGTGTGGCAGGGGCAGGAGGCAGTGTGGCCAGGCAGGGCCCATGGCTCATGCAGGGTGCCCATGGCCAGGCACTGGTGGCCCCATCAGGCCTTCCCTGTAGTTCTGTAAGGTGCCACAGAGCTTCCAATCTGTCCCACAGAAAGAAGCTGCACCTAGGGGCACCAGGACAAGGGTTTTACCTAAGCTGAGCTAGTGATCATTAGAGCAAACGTTCTCAGTCATTACCTTATGTGAGAATCACCTGAGGAGCTTTTGAAACATGTTGTCCACACCAATTTCACCAGTACCTCTGGCAAGAGTCAAGGGTCAGTATTTTTTCAAAAAGCCCTTCAAATGGCTTTAGGGTGCAGTTAGGCCTGGGAGGGACTTCACGTGGCAGTGTTAAAGCCACCAAGTGTTCAGGGGCACTAATGGAGCCCTCAGGCACAGACCCCTCAGGTCACGTCTCTGGAGACACCCAGGTCTTCTGGGCAGTGGTCACCGCTGAACAGCACTGCCTTTTTCCTTACAAAGCTGGCAGCTTCCGCCTGCGTCCTGCCTCACTGAGGATCCAATCAGCTCTCTGTCACCTGTCTTCCTGTACCTCTATCCTCCCTCCCAGAAGTTACTCTCATCATATGCACGCACACACACACACGCACACACTCCTAAAACCGAACTGAACCAAATGGAGAGACTGTCTTAGACTCTGTTCCCCACCTCCCCGCCATCAGAGGAGGACTTGACATGTGCTACACTCCCTGCCCTCCAGCCCAGTGTCAACCTCAAGGAAAGGTGACTCTGGCCACTGTCTCACACCCCATTATTTCCTTTTTCTTCCTCATTTTTTCTTTTTTGAGGTACTGGGAGTTGAACTCAAGGTCTTTGCACTGAGATACATCTTTGGTCCTTTTTATCCAGTTAGTTTTGAGACAGGGTCTCTCTAAGTCACTAGGTTGCCCAGGCAGGGCATCAGCCTCCCAGAGGGCTGGGATTAAAGGATTAAAGGTGTGTGCCACCATCATGCACCTTTCCGGGGCCACCCTTCTTCATAATGCTGATGATTAGTGGACCAAGCTTCATGGGAGACCTCATGCTTCTCTGAAGAAATGTCAGTGTCAAAACATCAGCTGGAAGTACATACAGCGGTCTAAAACTCTGGTCATGGCAGCACAGTGTTTGAGCCTGCACGTCCATGTCCTGCAGACTCTCAGACAGAGTTGAGGAAACAAAGCTGCCTCTCAGTGCTCAAGAGTAGTCCAAGGATTAGGAGGCTAGAGTTCAGCCGCATAGCTCACCATTGAGCGAGTGGAGTTCTCGCCTTTACTGGGAATGGAAAGCACGTTGGCTAGACCAGTGCACCTCCTACCAGACTGCGGGCATTGGGCTCTGATGCAGCTCACAGGCCATGGAGAAGCAGAGTAGCTCTCCTGATAGCAGGCACTGCTCCTCTGCAGGAGTCTCCCTCCTGCTTCCACCACTGGGGAGAGAAGACTGGTGTCCTCCTAAGCCAGTCTACTTGCTGGCCTTCTGGAGAGAGAGTGGAGAATGTGAGGAAGAAGAGAGAGAAGATAAAAGGAAATTCCATGAGGGAATGAAGAATAATAGGGGGCAGAGAAAATGGAAAGGAAGGAAGGAGAGAAGGAAGGAAGGAAGAAGGAAGGAGACAGGGAGGGAAAGAGGGAGAGAGGAACGAAAAAGAGAAATAGTACGTGTGACAGAGACCAAGAAAGAGCAATGAGATGGGAGAGGCACAGAGGAAGAGGAAATGTGGAGAAGGGAGCAGGAAGCACCAGAGAATTCCTCAGCCCCTTTCCCTTTGTGCGAAGTGGGGGAGTGAAAGGCTTCTGTGCAGTCTTCTCTTGGCATCATCCCGCGGACATGAGGTAAAATGCCAACATTTGTATTATGAGAGTGAACATGTGAAACGGTATATATTACTTGGTCTTCACTCATTTATAGAGATTAAAACATCTCAGGACAGGAGTAAGTTTATTTAAAAGTTTATTTTAGGCTATAATGCTTTCTTTTGAGCAGAACAAGTGTAGAAGGAAAGCACATTTTTATTTCTGCCTCTTGGACCTACATGGCCCTGCCCTTCCTGCTGGGCGGCCTTCATAGGCAGGTTGGCAGTGCCACCACGTGTTCAGGGTGGTCAGACCTGGGCCAGTGTCCTCTCCTCTTCCTGGTGGTCTCCAGGCCCGCTGGGGGTCTGGTGGGTCTGTGGAGTGGACTTCCCTGCCTTCCATCTGGGGCGAATAGAGGACCAGGCCCATCACTTGCTCTGTCCTCTTGACTATAGGGGAGGACCACAGGGAGGTCCTGAGCTGGGTGGGCCCGGCAGGGACTAGGGGGTTTCCAGGAATGCTGGAATGACCTTAGTCACAAAGACAAGGCACATGCTCTCCAGGTTGTTAGCAGCCCTCTCAGGAGCAGGACCTCGGCTGGCTTTAGGATGGTGCTGACATGGAGAGACAAACCGGGGCTCCTGGGAATCTTGAGGCGTTGGCTCAAGGCTATGGAGAGCATCCTTGTCGCTGACATGACATGAGCTGATACATTCTCTTACTGTAGTACTTTTTTTTTTCTTTTTGGTACTGGAGATCAAACTCAGGCCCTTGCGCTTGCGAGTCAGGCACCAGAACCACTGAGCTAAATCCCTGGTCCCTTCCTTTTAATCTGGGTGGAACTCAAGTATGCAACTTAGAGTGAAAGCATAGCCGTTTAGTGTGGCATAATGTAAGTAGAATAATCGTGCCGACAGAGAGTCACTAGGCTGTGCGCTATTGTAAAACAACGAGGACCCAGTTTTCTGTATCTAGATGTGCAATGTTTGCCAGCACCGCTTGTTAAAGAGGCTGTCTTTCCTCCCATGTACGTTTTTGGCCCCATTTTCAAAGACCACATGGTCATCTGTGCCTGGAGTTGTTTCTGCATATTCTGTTCTGTGTCACTGATCCTACATTTCTGCTTTTGTGCCAGTACCATGCTGTTTTAATCACTGTAGCTTTATAGTATTACTTCAAGTCTGGGATTGTTATATTACCTGCTTTGCTTTTGTTACCCAGTATTGCTTTTGTTATTCTGGGTCTCTTCTGATTTCATGCGAATTTTAGGATTGTTCTCTCTAGATCTATGAGAGATGCCATGGATATATTTTTTTTCTTTGGTACTGGGGATCAAACTTGGGACCTTGCACTTGCGAGGCAGACACCAGAACCACTGAGCTAAATCCCCGGCCCCTGATGCCATTGATATTTTGATTGGGATTGCATTAAATCTGTATGTCAGTTGTAGAAGTTTGTACATTTTAATTATGTTGGTTCTGCCTATCCAGGAATAGGGGACATCTTTCCATATTTTATGTCTTACTTGATTTCCTTTTTCAAAGGGTTGTAATTCTCAGAGATCTTTCATGTCCTTGGTTAGGTTAATTCCTATGTTTTTGTAAGAGAGAATCTTTTTTTGTCTATGTCTTGTACACTGAGTAATAACCACTTTGAAGATAACGATACACAATGTATTAGCTATTGTTATTTTCTTATTATTTTGTTATGAAATTTTTGCTTTATTTTTTCATAAAATAAAAAAATAGCAAGGACTGTGCTCCCCCCACTCCCCCAATACTGGGGATTGAACTCAGGACCTTGTGCTTGCCAGGCAGGCATGCCACCACTGTTACATCCCCAGCCCAGGACTGTGCTTTTTGACAAGACTATGGGACAAATACCAGCAAGGATTTTTGTTGGGAAAGTACTTTCAAACATTACAGAAAAGAAAATATCTTTGGCTGTTGGTCCAGGGATTTTAATCTGGAATTCCCCCAGAATTCCCCTTGACATAGGATGTTAAACTTTTGTGTGTGGTTAAAGTTCTGTTTGCTGGTTGTGGTGGTGCATTAGGAAAGCTAAGGCAGGAGGATAACAAGTTTGAGTCTGACCTTGGCAATTTAGGGAGTTGGCCAGAACCTGTCTCAAACTAAAAAATCAAAGAAGACTTGAGGAGATAGCTTAGTGTGAAGCCCTGGGTTCAATCCGCAAAACTGCACCAAAAAATGTGACTACTCTAACTTTCTTCAGATTTATTGATCGTGTAGAATATGTGCACGAAATAGATGTATAAAAATAAAAATCCACTAACTAAAGAAAAGCCCAACATTTGAATATTAGAGAAGTTCATTGGGAATAGGGTAAATCTTTCTTTTTTGGAAGTTAAAGAAGAGCATAAAGTTTATTTCTAGTCCACGAATATTCTCGTTGCCCTTAGTTTGTGGCAAGAACCTGCCAGTCCTAGGGTACAAGGCAGGCAGGCGAGACACGGTCCTGGCTTTGAGAAGTTTGTTGGCCAGATGGCAAGGTCTAGAAATGTTCAGCTGGCTCAGTGAAGGGTAGAGAATGTTCACTGCCGTTATGCTGGAGCAAAACAAGCATCGCAACAAAATGTGCTATGGCTGAATGGGGAGAAGGAGCACAGAGCTCGGAGAGGTGGGAAGGGAGACCACAGGCACCACTGGCCTCTGAGTGCAGAACGCCTGCTTCGGCGCCCCTCACCCCAGCCCTTCTCTTTCTTAGCCTCGATGCATGACTGACACTGGCATATCTGTCTGCATGTTTGTCTCCCTAGTGCCCACCCCACCAGGCCAGACTCTCCATGTGCACTGTCTTCCAGTGCAGAGCTCAGGGTATGTCAGTAAAAATCTGCTGAGTGAAAAAATGAATGGTCAGAGGAGGAATGGATCTCAATAGACACCATTGTGCGTGCGTGCCTGCTAGGTGACATACATATGGGGGACACATCCACAGTCAATTTTAACACTTTAAACTGTTGTGCCAGTTAAGTTTTAAAATTTCAGTTTTATGGAGGAAGAGATGGAACCCTGAGAAAGGTAAATAACTTTCCTAAGGCCATACAAGTACATCGCTAAAGCTACACCCAGCAGGATGACACCAGGGCCTGTGGGGAATGAAGGCACAGGACTGTTTGGGGGTGCTAGGGGCAGTCAGTCACCTGACATATTATTTCAGTTCCTTCTCTCCTATTTCTCTAGCAGCTGCCCTGTGAGCTAGGCATTACTAACCACACTTAATAGGTGATAAATGGATTCCGAGATGTTCATTCATTCAGTCAACAAATGTTTATCTGTGTAACAAATGCCAGGCAGTGTGCTACCCTGGGATCACAAGATGAGACAGCCAGATGTTGTCCCTGCCCGGGTGGAGTGTGCAGTCTGCAAGGAAGGCCAGTGCACTCCTGTGTGTAATGACACAGAGAGAATGGCCACAAGGTGGGAGAGGGGTCCCCTGGGCTGTAGTTATGGGGGGATCCAGGAGGAGCAGCCATGACTTCCAGCTGGGCCCATTGGACTCCAAAACACCACATTTTCTTATAGTACTTTGTCTTTTTAATAACATGGCTGATTCAACTTGTTTGGGTAGAAAGGAAGGACAGGCCAGGCCCCCAGGGTGTACCTCTCTGGCATGACCCTAGAGGGGAGGTGACAGGTATAGAAGATGTAAGAAGCAGAGGGAAACTGTGGAGGGGTAAGTGTCCTGAATTCTGTGGACAAGGAGAAGCCATCTGAAAGGTATTTGAAGGATTCGCCATCAGAAGTGCAAAATAAGAACAGTAAAATAAGAAGCAGAACCTGCTAATATTCACAGATCAAGAGAGAGAAGGAGGAACTTGGTAACTTTCCTGTGGCACAGGAACTCAGAGCATGAATTCAGAGCCTGGGTTTATTTTATGTCTATTTCTGTAAGTGTATTTGTTAGGATGTAGTTTCAATGGAAAGCCTAGGGTTTTAAACAAGATAGAAGCTCGAGCCTCGCCTGGAGGCTCACACCTACACTCCCAGCACTCTGGCAGGCTAAGACAGGAAGGTTGCACATTTGAGTCCACCTTGGGCAATTCAGCAATTTGGTAAGACCCTGTCTCAAAATAAAAAATGTAAAAGGGGTTGAGGATGTAAGTCAGTGCAAAAGCCCTGAGTTCAATCACCAGCTCCGAAAAAATTAGAAGCTTGTTTCTCTCACATAAAACTCAAGCTAGGGTGGCAGCTCTGTTCTGTGAATCCAGTAAGGGGTGTTTTTAACTTCTAATGTCATTTTATTTTTTGGCGGCAGCGTGGAGAATTCAACCTAGGGCTTTGCACAGGCTAGGCAAGCTCTCCACACTGACTGCGACATCCCCAACCCAAGCCTCTCTTTGCTGTAATTGAAGAGGGAAGGGGAAATGAGGATCTGGATTCGTGTCCCAGGCAGGAGGATTTGCACGCACTTCCACTCCTCTGATGTTGGCTGTGTGTCTGAGGCCCACAGCAGGGACCGAGGAACCTGGGCAGTGTGCGTATTTGTGTTGGCTGCAGACTGTTGGGCTGTGGAAAAGGAGTGTGTCATTAGGAGGTGACCGTCACTCTGCTACACTCACTGTCCTCCCCTAAGGATAAGAGATTCTGGTGGCTCATTTCCTCTGATTAGAAAGCATTCGGAACTCTTATTTAATGTTGATGGTAATGACCATCAAGTTGTTAACATCAAATTGTTTTAAAAAATTGATTTTCAAATACTATAGAAAGCTAAATAAAATTTGATAGTTTTAAACTCTATTAATAACCAAGAACCAAACATTCTAAACCAATAAACAACTACCTATATTTATCTGAAAAATGATAAACTGAGTCATACATGGTCCATTTTTATGTGCCTAAGACTGTAAAAGATTGCATGTGTGTGTGTGTTACTGGAGATTGAACCCAAGGAGTACTGAGCTACATCCCCGGCCCTTTTTAGTTTTTAAATAGACAGGGTCATGCTAAGTTGTCAAGCTGGCCTCAAACTCACAATTCTACTGTCTCAGCCTCCTGAGTAGATGGGATTACAGATGTATGCTACAGCACCAGACTCAAAAGATACTTTTTGACATTTTGATATGAACATCAATATTATTGATATTAATATTTTTTATTACTTTTACATATATTTTCATTTCCTCCTTAATTTCTGACTAAAAATGTCAACCCACTCCTACATTGATACATATATATACGTATATACATATATGCATACATATATGTATATATATGTATATATGTATTTGAAACCAAACTTGAACCAGCAATTGAGAGAAAAATGCCTTTAACTGTATATAGGGCAATGAACTGTGGACAGGAGGGAACTCGAGAGAGCTAAGGAGTGGATCAGCACTCTTCTGTACCATAGCTGGAGTCAGTCCCAGTACCCACGCACAGACTGAAGCACTCTGCTGTCCTGGGCAGCCCTTAATTTTAGTTCATTCTCCTGTACCTATTTATTTGATAGCTCATTAATTGGCTCTGAGCAGAGAAAATGTTTCCTTAAAGAAGGTTAAACAAAGAGTTTATTGACATAAGTGAATTGGTTGAAGAAAACATTATTAAGTAACAGGCATTTATTTAAACACCAAATTAATAATTTAAAGGCAAATTAGAGGTCATATCGCCTCCTAGGTAAATAATGCTAACCAGTAATGAGATAGGCATTTTAGATTAGAAGCGCATTGTCAGGACTAGCCTGAAGGGTGAACTGGGCTTAACTTCCACACTCCATTCAGGGCCCATAATCCCTGTCTTAAATTTCCATGTTTTAACATTGAAATACCATTCATACTGTGATGCCATTTTTCATTATATGATTTTAAGGGTATTTAAAGCCATTCTTTCATCTCCAAAGAAGAGACCATTTGTGTCTAAGAGACATCACCTGCTCAGTGGAAAGGGTCAGTTTTGAGGTTGATGGCTGGTCCTGAACTGAGAGGTGCAGGCCCTGCCCTTGGGTGGGGCCACAGGGAACTTTTCAGCGTGGTAGCTGGGCCGGATTCAAGGACCCTGCCTGCCTCTCTCAGTGCTAGCCTGTGCAGGCTTTGGGAAATAGAGTAAAATGTGCAGTGGTCTGTGATGCAAATTGTGGAGTCACTAGGGTTGCCTGCTGGTTCAGCTTTGAACTTCTCCCTTTCGGTGGAGACTGTCTGGCCACCCTTCACACCCCTCCACACCCTTCACCACAAGTCATGCCAGATTTCTCTGGGCTGCTCCCAGGCCTCCCAGCCTGATGCCTGCCCAGCTGGCAGGTGCCACAGACCTCCCCAAGCACTTCCACAGGGATCCACATGGTGACACTGACTTTGTGCAGTGCAGCCCTATAGTTTCCTTTGTCACCAGACAGGACACAGAAGTTCAGTAAGTTAATCCAATCTGACCTTGGCGTACCCGATGCTATGATCATCAAGTGGCACAGCAGATCCACTTTCATCTGACTATTTTACTATGCTCTTGTGGTGGAGATGGAAGCAAAGACTCCTGATGGACCATAATTCCAATTGAAGCATATTTTAAAAATACTATTTCCATCTGACATCTTAGCCCTGTTTAAATCAGTTGTTCTAGCTGTCATACTAATTGTCTTGATTTTGCATATTTTATTACTGAACATTGCTTATTTTAAGTCATGACTGCTGTTCTTTGGGCAACTCGTGATTTTTTGAAAGCAT
The DNA here is from genome assembly GCF_000247695.1 of Heterocephalus glaber. The sequence continues at coordinate 1,979,949 of NW_004624884.1, forward strand.
GGACCTAAATTCAGGCTTTTTAGCCCTGGGTCTACTGGGAAATAACATCCAACAAGCTAAGTCTCAGTACCGTCACTTACTAACCAAAATTAGGATCTCTTCTCAAGCACATCGAGTCTTTCTTTTCTTCACCAGTGATGAGAGAATCTTCTTAGGACACATTGCAATCAGGAAAGACATGTCCATGGCGTGGGTGGGCAACCTCACTGCAGACTTTTCAGGCTTTGGCTGACCCATCATTTTAAGGATACGAGATGGAAAGGGAAAAGTTGGTTCAAGTGATCTTAATACTGCTCATTAACTAGAAGACAGAAAGGAATAAAATGGGACTTTTCTGATTGTTTCGGGTCCCCTCCCCAAGTCCCCACTTCATACCCTCCTTTTCCCCTCCAGCCCTGAGAGAGAAAGAAAGGCACTTTGTGTTTAAGGTTAATCAAGTTTCAGTTCAATTTTTTTTTAACAAACTAGAATCACACTAATCTTTTTTTATCTGCTCTAATGTGCGGCTGTTGAAATCCTCAGCTGTGATAAATTAAGCTACTTATTAATCTAATTATCGTACATTCATCCTAGAAACTTTCATGTGACTTGAAAAGGCTATTCAACCTTTTCCCTCCCCTCCAAGAAAGGGCTCAACCTTGCACCAATTAAGATCATTCTGAAGTAAGGCTTTAAAAAAAGCTTTCTCTAATCACCCAATGGGACATGGACCAGTGGAAACCAAACTCAGAGCTCTGGGAAAAAGTTTAGCATTCCTTTCTGTCTGCCAACTTTTAGGGTTTCATTGCACTGGGGAGGAAGACTTCATTTTCCTATATAGTTGCTCTTTCACTGACCTCCGAATAAAGTCCGTGTAATTACTGAGCAAATAAAGTTGCAGCATGTGTTTTAAAAATCAATTGCCATTCTTGGTCTATAGAAATGCAACAATGCACAGATTTGCTGGAAATTGCCCAGCACCAAACATATGAACTAAACCCTGTACTGTATCTGTACAATGAAGTAGTTTTGACCCCTAAAGCACATATTTACTATGCAGATTTCTAAAGGGCTTCTTTTATGACTTATCTATTGATATTAAAATGTCTCTATCCTAATATAGGTTCAATTTAGGATTAAAATATGTTGCACATGTATCATATCTTAAACACCATTCAATGCCAAATGCACCTCTTTTTTTGTAAATGATGGCATAAATGGAGCTATTTTACATTCAAATTAAACCAGCCATTAATTTGAATGCAAAGCAGCTCAATGTACAGGATGCAGCTTCAATGACAGGTTTACCCCAAGACAGAAAGCAGGAAAGAGTCAACATGGGGAAGTCCATGCAGTTTGTCTCCTACTCTTAGTGCCTGGCAAACTTGCTCACTGTGAATAGTTTTTGAAGTGAAGATTAAAAGAGTGGAATTATAAAGTATAATTACATTTTATTGAAACTCTAGAAATCAGAAAAAATTCAGCAGGAAACTTTTAGTGAAACATGATGTGTTGTCATTATCATTAAAAGATAAAAGTTCCATACTGTTTTTATCTGTTTATTTGGAAGAAATCCAGCCTTTACAGTTATGCAGGAAACAAAAAACGGGAATGCAGGAGTAATTATTAAGACTGTGTGATTTGTTATCTCAGCTACTGTCTTTCCAAATGGTAATGCGATATCAGCGGCTGCAGACACCGCCGATTCCCTCTATTAGTAAACAAGTGCTTTGGAGACCTGTGTGAGGCACTTTAAGCTCACTGCTCCCCGAAGTGCTGTCAGGCTTAACTACTAATCCATGGTATTTCAGAGCACTGGAAATTCAGCTTTATAAAACCTGAACAAAACAGGGAAAAAGCCTGGAGGGCATGAGCTCCCTCTGGTGAGACAAATGACACGTTCATTTATTAATGAAACAATAACCCTGGAAAGAGGATCAAAGCACATTCCGTCGTCACTTCACAATCCCCAATTTTCTCAGGCCAAGCCATTTAATTGAGCCATGACAATGGAATACTTCATTGTTGCCTTAAAGTTTTGAAGGAGCGACTGCTGCAGCATCAATGTACATTTCAGGATTATTATCCAAATAGAATATAGCCAGATTGAAGCTGGCAGAATGTGATTCATTTTACAGTGGGGGCCTTTAGCCGGCAGACAGGTGCCCACTGCAAACATCTCTGGCCTGATCACCACTGTGGCGGGTTGCTTCCTCGTGATGAGAGAACTGACCTTTTGGATGGGTGAGAGTGAGTCGGGTTATTTTGGATATGTGCTCTGGAGCTGGGACATTAATGAGGAGCAAAGAGAGGCCAATCCCAGAACCGAGAAGGTCAAGGAGCTTGGGCCTCTGCAGCACGGAACACCACTTAAGTCTTGCTGGGTCCATTTTCAGTGGGAATGGCAAAGCCCCCTGCTCTCCCTGTAGGGCAGTCACCTATCGTGTTTGACAATGATGCCATCCCATCCCAGACACATGACTTTCTGAAGAGAACCCTGGTGCACAGGAAATAGAACCAAGAATCAACAATGCGACCATATTGAGCTAAAAAGCCTCTGCACAGCAAAAGAAGCAACTAACAGAGTGAAAAGACAACCTACAGAATGGGGAAAAAATTGCCAACTATTGCTCAGATAGTGGGTTAATATCTAGAATATATAAAGATGTCAAAAAAATTTTGACCCTTTCAAAATAAAAAGACCCAAACAAAAAATTGCCATGTGAAATGAATAGATACTTCAAAAAAGAAGTACAAATGGCCAATAAATACATGAAGAAATGCTAACACCACTAGAGAAATTCAAATTAAAACAACACTAAGAGTCCATCTTACCCCAGAAAGAATGGCCATAATCAAGCAATCAAATAATAACAAATGCTGGCAAGGCTGCAGGGAGAAAGGAGCCCTTTTGAACTACTAATAGGAAGGTAAACAAGTACAACTACCATGGAAATCAGCATGGAGATTCCTCAAAAAACTAAAACTAGATATTTAATTCAACCCAGATATTCCCCTTCTAGGTCTCTTCCTAAAAGAGTTAAAGACATCATATTACAATGATACATGCATATCCATGCTTATAGCAGCATACTTCATAACAGCTAAATCTTCGATGCAGCCTCTATGTCCATCAACAAATGGAGATAAAGAAAATGTGGTATTTATCCACAATGGAGTACTACTCTGCCATAAAGAAGGATAAGCTTGAGTCCTTTGTAGGAAAATGAAGGCACCTTGAGACCATAATATTAAGTGAAATAAATCAGACACACAAGCTTAAATATCCTATGGTTTCTCTTATTGGAGAAACCCAAATTACAACTAAAGAGCAAAATAAAAGACAAATTGAGGAAATAGGGAGACAGATCCTTCTCAAATGGGAAGGGTACCAAGAGAGGGAGGCGGGGGGGGAGAAAAAGGATGAGGAAAGGAGTGCAGATGTGTTCTGGGTGTGCGCCAGCTCCACACAGGGAATGGAAACATTGTGCACTGCCAACGTGTGCTAATGATACACCCAAAACCTTCAGTTAAGAGGGATAAGGTCACAATATGATGACTGTGGTTAATAGAAATTTTGATTTCTGAAAATCCTTAAGAGTGTAATTTTGAAGTGTTCTTACTACAAAATGACAAGATTCAAGGTAATGAATTTATTACATTTAGGAATATGTTATATTAAATTTTAGTGAAGTATCTAGGGAAGTGCGAAGGAAGTGTTTACAAAGGCATTTTTATAATAAGGTCATCACTTTGAAACATCCCCCCACTCCAGTCTTCTTAGTACAGTTTCTCCACACAGGGGACTGTGATTCAAAGTGTGCAGCTCACCGGGGATTTAGCTCAGTGGTTTCGGAGCCTGCCGCGCAAGCACAAGGTCCCAAGTTCGATCCCCGGTACCAAAGTGTGCAGTGCACAGCTGAGTGTGGCGGCACAAGCCTGTATACCGGCACTGTGGGAGGTTGAGGTAGGAGGGTCACAAGTTGGAGCCATCCTGGGCAATTTAGTGATGCAGAGAGACTGTATCAAAATAAACAGTAAAAGGGGCTGAAGGTATAGTTCAGTGCAAAGGTCCTGGATTCAACCCCCAGTACTGGAGAAAAGAATGAAAGAAAGAAAGGAAAGAAGGAAGGAAGGAAGGAAGGAAAGAAAGGAAAGAAAAGGAAAGAAAGAGAGAAAGAGACAGAATAGAGCAAGAGAGGGAGCAAGAAAGGAAGAAAAGAAGAAAGAAATAGAAAAAGAGGAGTATACAGTGCAGGTCCACATGCATCTTCAGGGAGAACACAAAACCCTCAAAGTCAGTCATAGCAGGGGCTAGTCTAAGAGGCCAAGGGAGTTTCAAATCCGTCTCTACTTAAGGTGGAAACAATTATTTTTCTGTTCTTTCATCCTGCCTCTTGGTTATCTTCCATTCTTAAATACAGAGCTTTTTTTGTTTGTTTGTTTGTTTCTTTCAAAAATATCCATCTAGAAAAGGTTCAGGGGGCTCGAATGTAATCGCTCAATCTGCCATGATATTGACAAATAAGTCACCAGTCATGAAGTCAGAGCTGAGACCGAATGAGGTCATTGCCATCTGCCCAAAGGTTGTGTCTCCACATCTCCACGAGCACTTTCACCTACTGTTTATGTCAGTCATTTCTTCTTCTGCTCATTTAGTCTGTCAATTAGCCATTCCCTGACTACTGATTGAAACTCTGAGGAATATAAATCATACACACGACAACAGATATAGGTGGGCTTGAGCACACTTTTGTAAACTCCACGGGAGTTGAAAATATAGGTAGGGGAGGGAAATACCACAAAGTAGAAAAAGAATAATGTGGAGACAGATACAATTCTCCTTCAACAGTATTTTGAAAAGACCCTTTGGTGTGTATCTGTGGAATGCGTGATTAAAATATTAATTCAACAGCACCTTTAGGCAATTGGCCATGCACTGTGTAGAATAATTACATTAAAAAAAGATACGGTTATCTCAAAAGTCTGGCTGGGCCCTGTGGTATGTGCACCTAAAACTGTTAAAGTAAGGTCAGAAGAACACAGACGACAGCTGCAGGAAGAACTGAAAATGTTGGATTACCATGGTTTCATGAGGTGGCCGGAGAAGACTCATGCTGATACCTGATCTTCCCACCTCCCATTCTGTGGAGAAGTGGGCGCTCTGGGAAGCCAGACAGGACACACAGCAGTGCGCACACAGGCGCCTCTGACCTTCACCTCCCCTTTTCTGAACTTTGCTCATTGGAGAGAAATGCAGACGCATAACTAGGGCTCAGTGCAATGCTTGATCATTTTCACTATTCGTCATACAGATATGTAGAGCGATATTCCCGCCATAGTGGTGAATAACCTCACTGTTCTCTACACTTGCAAGATGGAAGCAGGCCGGCACACTTTGAAGAAGCTTCGATGGATGAAATACTCATACACATGTGGTTACATGAAGACCTTTAATAAGCACAAAGAACAGAGTTCCTCACGGCTCCTTGCATCCTCTGTGGCCCGAGGAATTGAGAATGGAAAGAACACTAAACCATACATATATGTAAGGAGGAGGAAAACGGGACCCTTTCTCCATAATGACTTCTTCTTCTTTTTTTTTTTTGGTACTGGGGATCAAACTCCAGACCTTGCGCTTGCGAGGCAGGCAGTGGAACCACTGAGCTAAATCCCCAGCCTGATGATTTCTTAGAATTACTTTGAGATTATTAAGATTCCTTAAGATATCAATTATAAAACGTGAATTTTTTTCTCTTTTCCTGGTGCCTCTCCTTCACCATTTTTGAACCACTCTTTAAGATGTGAATGACTGCTTTTCTCTTCTACCTGTTAATGCTAGAATAGCTATCAGACTGCCTTACTGTGGAGTCAAGTTCTAGTTCCCCAAATTCTGATGGCAACATAAAGGATCACTAATGACATTCAGGGTATTATTTCTTTTTATTCTAAAAAACAAAGTGACACAAGTATAAGGAATATGTACTTTCTCTCTGAGTTCTCCCTGGTTCACACTCATTTTATCTCACAAAAGGAGCTTATAATGCAGAAGATTTAGAAAATATCCAAATAGTTTCTGGTAAACCAAGACCAGTTCAGAACAAGCCCATGGGTCTTAAATAACATAAAACAAAATGCTCTGTGTATTGCCTGCTATGACATTTTAAAAGAAAACAGTACAAACACTGCTCTCCACAGTTGCTTCAGCACTCCTCACTTCCACGGACTCATAGCATAGCACGAGTAAGCAAAACAGTACACCAAATAGATACAAAGTAACACGTCTTCTATGTGGCCCCTTTCTGATTGGTTAGTCGTGGACTTCTGTAGGCATGGTGTCTACATCAGAGGTGAGCAATAGGCAATCACATAACTGCTGGGTACAGCCATGGCGGCAATCCCGGCCTCGGGGAAGCAAAATGGCTCCCATTAGGCATATGCGGAGGTTCAGACAGTAGTCTCTGTTACCAAGTGTCTTAAGCATTTTGAAATTTGTTACTATATTTTCAAAATGCAAGTGTATTTCCAAAATGGAAGTGTCTTATAGACATAATAGACACTGGATACTGTTTATTTATTTGCACATTTGAGTCTGTCTCGATGAAACAGTGAAAATCCTTAAATATTTTCCAAAATAGAATATATTCCAGCCAAGAAGGAGACAGAGCACTTGTGTATCCCCAGAAATACATCTAGCCACAGAGATAGGCAGCCTTGAAATCATTTCCCCTACACAGGGACCAGACTTGCAAGGTGAACCTTGGTTCAGAACGCCCCCGCCCAATTCAATAGCAAGGCAAAAACCGAGCTTACAAACAAAACACAAATAACTTTCCCAGACAAGAGAGAAAACACTTGGCATTCCTGAGGAACAGCTGCTTAGGGTAGAAGTTTATGATAATAAACTAAACTGGGGGAGCATTTCCTAGGAAAAAATATTTAATTATCCTGCTAGCCATGAGGAACTTCTGCCACTCTTCAGGTTATTATACAGTAAGTAACCATTTTTCTAAAGGACAGAGCTGTTTTAATTATATGACAATGAATGCATAATTATTATGTTTGTTAGGAATGAATCACAAGACAACAGACTCGATATTGCTGCTCTGGTTAGTGCATCTTAATTACTTTTTCATTTATTTTGCATATAAAAGCTATTTGCTAATTGTCTTTGCTGTAAATATGCAAAATATAATTAGTCATTCATAATTCTTTATGTGCTATCTAACTGTACATTTGTTTCTTAGGAACATATATTAAAGTGTGAACATTTAATGGGCTTTTTGTGTGTGAATTCTTTTTTTATTTTTAACAAAGTTTTAAGTAAATATTAGGTACATAGCAGTTTTAACCCTATTCTTAGGGAAAATTTTGCTGTGTTAAAATGAAAACTGAAAAATATGGAGTGGTGGAGTGAATGCCTAAGTATGTGAGATTTTAAAAACTTCTGTCTGAGGAGATTGATGACTACGTGAAGTGTCGCTCATTATGCTTTCGCATTAACCTTTAGGTGACTTAACTTTTAGGTTAAGCTACTATCTTTAAGCATCACCAATTTCAACCCAAGTTTTTACCTATTTGTGTGGATACTCAACAGAAGGAGAAAAGAAATCAACCCATGGATATGCTCAAACACACATTTTTAAATGCTCCTTATATCTATTTAAAATGCTGGGTAAACACTCTCGGAACTTAAAATCTCAACTCTGAGTACTATGTAAAATCTATGTAAGTGGCAATTTTAGAAGTTTATTTTTAGCACTTACTTCTTCAGTGACTATAATGGGGGTATTTTGAAACAAACTCACAAGAGGTTTTCTGTGGACATTTGGCATCTCACGAGGAACCACACTGGCCAGTTTTCAGTGTCAGGCACCATTTTTTTTTTTCATGAGTTGGAAATAGAACTTGGACTGGTTTCTTCAGCGCTTGTCACTTCACTGTGAACTGATGTTGCCGGGAGTGTTCTCTGGCTCACACTTGTCACAGTGACTGACTGGATAAATGGACCACGTGCTTTCAAAATAGTGTGGATATTGGGAGCATCGACCAATGATTAAAACTTTTCCTTTCACAGGCTCCATAAAATCCTGCTGGTCCATCCTGCTGATGCATGTCACATTCCACTTTCTTCACCTCAAACATTTGATTTACTAACTGGTTGTACTGTTAATCCCATGTCATGACACTTCTATTCACGTCTGCTTTTCAGCTGAAAGCAGCTTCCTATGAAGATAAAGCTAGGTAAAATCTATTGTAAAGAGGAGAATGATTTGAATGCAGCTATCATATCAAAATGAAAACACACTTCTGCTCTCTGCACCCGCTAGACATCCTGAATACTTGCCTTAATGACGAAGTCTAATAGGATAGCTCATAGTTTTCTTCGGAAGTAATCCTGCTCTGTAATTCTGCAATTGTTCTTATTTATGTTTGGCAGATCTTTCAAACTGAACATATTGAAGGAGAGAATGTGGAGTGTGAATTAGAAAAGAAGTAGCAAACATGCTTTAGAAAATTGTGATATGAATAAATTATATTGATTTGTTTATCACAAAATATTTCAAAGCAGCTTTAAATAAAGCTTTTAAAACCAGCACCTGCAAAAATGGTGTTATATAATTTTCTTTGTTTTTATGGTGAGATTTTCTTTTCGGTCACTTGGATTTTTTTTTTTTTTTTTGCCTTCAGAAAAACAACAAAAGCCCCCAAAGTGAAATATGTATTTCAAACAGTATTCCATTTGGGTACAAAAGTTATAGGGCTAAAATATTCTCTACAAAAATTCCAATCTTAAAAATATGGTGTCCTATATGATTTATTTGGATGAGGTTGTGAAATGGAGAATATTGTATAAAAAGATAATCATTTTGTGCTAGAATCTGAAATAGTGAAACATATTTATGAATTCCTACAAAGAGAGTGTCTTTTACCTTTTATGCATGTGTTAATAGCATTAAGAAATTAAATTGCCACCCACATTTCCATTTCATTATCCCAAGAAGAATCATAAGAATGATTTTGCTTGTAATTTTTGTTAACTGATAATATTCTTTAGTGATCTAAATGACCAGTACATTCACTGTTTCTTGAAATATTACCACATCTTCAAGAGACATTTTGGGGGGGAAACCCTATTTTTCATCTTAGAAAAAATAAACTGAATTCTATTGTGTGGTGTGCAAGTATTTAAAACATTGAAAAATTCTAGATTTGCCCCCAGTGACAACAAGGATCTCTATCTGTCCTCCTTACAAGAAGTTTGAGAGGGTAATTACTTGAGGAGCTTTTGGTCCTTTAAAAATAATCCTTATGAAGCACTTATTTCACAAAGAATCATGTCAGAATAATAAACACAATCTTCCCAGTAGCATTATGCAGGATAAAATTCAGAAGAATGTAAATGTAAGAATGACTGGTACTGAACAGACAACAGGGAAGTAGAACCCAGAAGAGCTTCCTATCTGAGTGTTGACCAAAAACATCCAGTCTTTTGTGCTTTTCAAGCTGCCAGATATTTTTAGATGGAATTTCCCAAACTATTCCTAAACTAAAAGCTGCCTTTACAAGATCTAAGAAAGGTAACCTAGCCCTGTCTTGTGGGTTCTGAATTCATATGTTGTTGAAAGAACCGTCTCATAGGCCTAAGTCAATTAACCACAGAGCTCTGGTACTCATCCCTAACATTAAGACAATCAAGGGAATGGGGGCAACAGCCCATGGAAATGTGTTAGTCATGTTGATAAACCTGTAGAGACCGTAAATAAAACCTCTTACCATGAAAACCCTTACGATATTGCTGGAGGAAAAACTCTCTCCTGCAGTGCCACCTGACTGTTCAGAGGCTGTGCATGTGCTTCCACTGAACAGTCAGATACACACACATCCGTAATGCATAGATGCACGTTATAAAAGTGAACATGCTCACATTGGTATGTATTCGAATTTTCTTTATGGGGAGACATGGTTTGATATAAATCAACCAATGAAATATCCCATTGGCAATCCGTATGACCTCCTTGAATTCTTGTCTGTTTCTACATCATCTGTTAATTAGGATTTGAAGTCAGGAGATAAGACATTAGTTAATTTGTCATTTATTTTTTGAAAGTCTAAGCTTTATTTCCTTTCTCTTCCACTCCCCCAAATTTGCAACCTTTTAAGTCTAATCAATTTTTGTCACAAGGTGCCATTATTTGCCCACTGAAAAAAGGTCTCTGAGATCACTTGAAGAGCCAAATCTAAAATATCCTACTTTCTAGAAATAAAAACAACATCTTGGCTTTAGACAAAGTCTTTGGGCTGGGAGAAAATTATCCGACTAAGAAAAAACAAACACTCCTTCCCCCGTGTTTGTGTTTGCATGGATCAATTGTGAGGCAAACACCATTCACTGACAGTCACTGGCCAGGAGTCTGCCTGTTTGAAATACCTTAGTCAGGAGGAGTACCACAAACTGAACCGAACAATCTCTCACAAAACATCTGCAACCATCTGACCCTGGCCTTAACCTTTAAATCTATCTTTTCATATTCATCTCAAAAGACCTTGTCAATGGCCAAGGAGACTCAAGAAAAGGATTCTTCAACAAACAAAAAAGATACAGAGGAAATTCAACCCAGATTAGGTGGCAAAAGATAATACAGTTTGCTCATTTTTATTCTGCTGCTCAAACTGGAGTTGAATTCATTTTCACTTTATCTTTATTCATGTTATTTAAACATAACATTCATTAGGATTGTGAACTGCAACAGATAGAAGAGAACAAAACTACTCGCCAAATTTGGTGGGCATCTGTTCCCACTAGAGGCGGCCCTCTGCCAGCTCTGCATCATGTCATTTTTTTTCCTCCTGAATTCATTTCAAAGTCAATCCATCAGTTTATGAACTGTTTGATCAAACTTGTCATTATCCAAGTGAAACATTTAATTTGTATTAACAAAAATGGGACAAATAATTAGTACAGGGATTAACCATTTCACTTTTTTTTTGCATTTCTATTTATCAAATGTGTTCAATTGTTTATATAACTTTTTGTGTGACATTATATGGTTTCTCTGGAAACGATGGGAAATATTTTCAAAAACTAAATACTTGGGAAATGTTGGCAATGAGGGGGAGGGATCTATTCAAGTAGCTGGGTCATGTAGTTACCATAAGAAGCGGCTAATTTCTAGTCAACATCTTCATTAAGATACAAACATAAATTTCCCAAAGGCGAGATACTGAATGACCCAACTGTTCAGAGACTTATAAAGAAGCGACTACAGCTATGCTAAGTATCTAAGGAAATTTTATGTTTCATTTGAGCTCCCAATCTTGCTCTAGCAAATGGCATGTTTAACTTACCACATAGAGCGCTCCTGTTCTCCACATTTTCCTGCAATGTTTATCTCAGTCATTCTACCCCAAACTACTGTTTATATAACACATGCATTAGAAATGGGACCATTGCTGTTTGTTGGGGTTTGTGCTCTCAGGAAAACTTTGTCATCATCTCATGGAATAGCTGTGACCGTGAACTCATTGGGCACTTGTCGGCATAGCTATGACAATTTGTTAATGAACTGTTTTTGTTTCTAATTGCTTACTTAATTATGGAGCACCAACATAATAGCATTTCTAATTTGTACCATAATTGCATGCAGAGATGAAATGTTGGTGTAATCATTTCTGTTTGTGGAAAAATTTCCAAAGAGATATCTTCTTAAATATGATGATATGGTGCCAGTTATTTGAAATGTACTCCCCTTTAGCCCAGTTGCATTTGTAAACTAACTTTAGTTTTTCTCTCTCTCTCTTTCACCACATACACATATAATTGTATATGTAAGTGTAAAACAGTTACTTAAATACTTTCTATGTTCAATAAGACAAAGCACATAAATATGAAGAAATATCTATTGTTCCTTAGACTGCAAACATTGTCATTTTTCACAATGGTATCTATGACTATAAGAGTCTTGCAGAAGTTTATAAAAGCAGTTAAAACTGCAGGAAATTTTCTTCACTCTTCCATCATTTCTGCTGCTGTGTAGAATGGGCAAGATTCACCACTAGTGTGTGTTGTGTGGACCTGTATGCTTTAGACCCATCGGTCAGGAGAAATTAGGGCCATCTTTTGTTCAAATGCAATCACTAATCTAATAACACTCATTTCTTTTCCCAATTTAAGTTTGCAAAATTCAGAGAATTTAACCAAGTCTCTTGTGAGGTAAAGAGCATGTGGAAACTAGCCTTCAGAGAGGAAGTAGTGGTAGAGTCTCCTGAAGTCATCATTAACCTATGTCCTGCTCAATGAAGTTTCTTCTTTACAGTTAGTTCCCCGTGAAAAAATATAATCAATGCAAAACATTAGTTATGGGCCCAACAGCACAGTTCAAAACATGTGCAGCTGATGTATGTTTCTCCCCAAAATACAAGTATTGGCCTGTTCATTGTCATCTACACAAAGAACTGAGTCCTAAAATCCTTTACTCAACTAAATTCTTAATAAGTAAACTGAGACTAACCCTCTAATACCAGATTTGTTAAACAACATGATTTAGGTCCTTGCTATTCATGCACCTTGTACAACTAAAATGACTGGTAAAGCTAGAATCATGAAAGAGTCATTTTATGTGGCTGCTAAATTCCTCTCAAATCTCCTTGCAACTTAACGAGGGAAGAAAGCTCAATGTGTAATGCCGGCTAATGTGGTTTATGCTAGAAAATAGTATCAACCTATCTTTGTAGCTTATCTAAGCCAGGATAATACTTTTAGCCTTTATAGTAGACCCAACTCCATTTTTTCAACTCTTGACTATGTATTTCCTGAAATCCTTTTCCAAAGAGTTAAATTGGATGTGAAATCTGTACTAGGCTACGGAGCTGTCTTTGTTCTAAGTCTGGCCGGCAAAGCCTCGCCTCTGTATCACTTTCATTGCGTTCTGATTGAGCTTGACAGTGTGACAAGAAAGCAAAGGGAGGCAATTCCAAACTGAATGAGAGTCTTTTTCAGCCACACAGCAGCCTCCTCCTTAGCCCCTAAGAAAAAGAGGTAACAGATGCCGATAGCAAAGCATCCCTAACAAAGTCCTAACTTTGATGCAGGCAGAAGAAGAAAAAAATGTAAAAGATGGTCTCAGTGCAGGAAAACCTTGACTGGAACACAAAGGAAGCAACTTGAGAAAAATTGTGGTGCTGAAAATGGCTGGGAGAGTTATGCAGCTGCAGTGCATTTAAGAAATTATTCTACTCACAAAAAGAGGTTAGGGTCTTCAAAATCTGCCCTGCCAGGTATGGTGCCACTGGAATAGTTGTATTATGTGAGGCCCAAGCAGAAGGTGGCTCATGCTGCTGGGACTGTTCAGTGTGGCACATGTTCATGGGACTAATGCGCTGTCCCTCGGGTGGACAGTGAACCTTCATTGAAAGGACAACTTTATAATACCCTATGGTTATTATTTTTGTACTCTGGGAGTTGATCTTTTCCAACTGAACAAAGTGTTCAGTAGCTAAAATTTTTCCTTCACCATGTTCTATAATTATATAGGTCAGAGCATCATTACTTTATACTGCTGTACACTATCCAGAGGTCAGCATCTGGTCTCATGAAAGGATGACCTCTGAACCACAGTGATCTCTGAAGGGAACCTATGTTTATTTTATTGTGAGAGATAAGCACTGAGGATATGCTGACATGAGTCTGTCTTATACTAGTTTCTTTTATTAAGAAAGTGATTTCAAATATCAATATGGCTGCAATCTGCCTTAATTTTTGAGGCAAGAAGATGGATCCAAGTAGACAAGGTCTATCCAATTGGAGCAGGACATTGCCAATGCCTAGGCAGTCATGGGTCCACTGCTAAGAAAAAATGTGAGCAAAAGTGACCCCCCTGAATCCACACACCAGCTCTCAGGCTAGAATGTCAGGTTCTGAGAATTCACTCCTTTGATAGTAGGAGTGGGAACCATAAACAGAAAGAGAACAGCATCTCCAGTGTTCTTATTTGAACTCATCTTCACTTACTTTCAGAGACAGCAAAAACATAAAAATCAATGTGACTGCTATAATCTGCCTTGTAAAACAGTGAGAACATTTAAATGGCGAATTCCCTCTTGGACAATCCTCAGAGGCTGATGTGCTTGGTAAAGCTTGGTGAATTCCAAGCTCGGTGATATGATAAACATGTCTCAGGAGTCATTATTGGCCGTTGAGATGTCTCTATGCTAGCAGTGTGGCATATCAATAATACAAGTGTTCACCACCAGTCATAGGCTACACTTATGCAAGATCTGGATATTACACTAAGCACGTTTTAAAAATACTAATGTCACAGGGAATCATTAAGATTACAAATTTTGTGGCACTCTTTTTCCCTTGGAAATCTTATGACTGCTTTTCGATTCCTCCCTTAACTATGATAATTCTGCCTTTGTCTCTAGTTGAAGTGTTTTAAATTTAAATAAAAGGTCAACAAGAATCCATGAAAATAAAGCTTGGGCCAGGATCACAGTTGGAGCAGGGTAAAATTATCTGTATATTTTGATAGAATTCTGGTTGAAAATGTACCGATGATAAAAGAGTAAGGAAAGCACATGAGAATAGCCTGGAGCTCTAGAACTCCTAGTTTAGTTTATAAATGATGATTTATCTCTTCTGAAGTAAAACACATATATGATACTTTTAACTTATAACCCTAAATTGAGGGCAAATATTCTAATGGGCATCTACAGATGAATAATTCATATGTGGAACACTCACAGGTTGACATGTATGTATGTATAAATTCTTATATACTTAAAAACACACCTTAAACCATCTCTGTCACTCCCACTCATGTGCAAGTTATGCTGTTAAGTTTTCCAGATAATTGATGTCCTCTGTCTATATTTAATATGGCTTGATTTCCTTTAGAGACAGCTAATGAGTTAACACAGGCACCATGTACTGGTGAAATCAAGCACCTAATCTTGCACATGAAACATTAAACAGGGAGGAAGCATCTGTAATTAGCAAATCGCTTTGATGTGGCTATGGATCTGGCTCTCCACATTACTGATGTTGTGGATCTAGGTCCCAGATAAGCTGCTGATCTGGACATGCTGCATGTAAATCTAAAAAGCGTGCATTTCCTCAGGTAGCTCACCTTTTGTGGATGATGTGATTGCCAACGATCACTTCAGAGGCTTGTTTATGGTATTCCGGAGAGCTCAGGGGGCCGGGACAAGGACTGAGAGAAGCAATCCCATCTTCCATCCTGAAGATCTTTATTTCCTTCCTGAAACAGAGGCAGCAGACAAAACCCATTTCCAAAATGCAGAGGAGTGTCACGTTACCTAATAAAGTGACCAAAGTGCAGACCTTCTCAGTTGAAGGTGGGGATCTAGACTGATCCTAAGAGTGGATCTAGTCATTATGTCGTTTAACTTGGGTGACTCAGGCAGAAAGACTCACTATGAACTTCTTTGCTGAGTGCTTAACAAAATTTCAGTGTTCTCTCAGGATTTGGATGCACAAACCTACCTCTTCTTTCCTAATAGCACAGGTGTAGCTGAGCAAAGCCATACGGAGAGAACCAGGAGACACATAGGAAAATGCTTCAGTCTGTAAATGTTAAGTGAGCATTCCTAAATATAGGACAATAGCAGTAGCACTGTGCTATGTGCTTGCATGGCTCTAAGGGCTTAACCTGGGTCATCTCATTTAATTGACTCAGAAAAACATGAAGGTGGTGTGGTTTTTATTACCACTAGTGAACAGATGAGGAAACTGAGGCAGAGACAGCGTCATCAACATACAGTTATACCATGGCCAGATGGTTGGGCTGGAATGTACATGCAGCTCTCAGACTCTGGCAATCCCGGCACTTCACTCATTCCTTCTGGTTACACAAGTCATTCTGGAAGAAGGCCATGGGTAAAAAAAAAAGAGAAATGTAGTGGGGTAGTGGGCAAAACACATACTAGGGTCTGAGCATCTTGAAAACCAGCTGGATGGATGGGAAACTGGTTGTGATGTCCAGATACTGACAGTAAAAAGCCGCACCAGAACAGTGGTCCCCCTTAAGAGATCAGGGACAAGAAGCCAAGGGTCATCACTAGAACTACTAGAACTCCGGAGAGCAGTTTCCTGGTGGCAGGCTATTCATGGACACCATCTTAGTCCCCTTGACAACACTGGATGATCAATATTAGAGCCTCATTTTTGAAAATTTGAATAGATGTTGTTTTTCAGAGCAGTCTTAGGCTTGCAAAGCAAATGTGTAGAAAGAGTGAAGCTAGTTTTCCTAAAACCATGCTACACCTGTCATGGTCTTGCTCAAACTGGCAAAGAATTTACCATTTCTCAATGAATACAGGCAGAATGGTCTGCATGAGCCCTAACCCATATCCTCCACTAGTGGCCAGTGTCAGGAGGGGCAGGGCCCACATTCACTGGTGTGCTTCTAACCCCTGGGCATGACAGAGGTGGTCACACTTCATGGATACTTTCTAATTGCTCCTGAAAGAAAAATCATCTTTGATGAGTTATTCAACAGATGCTCTTTGAGCACTCAATGACTAATTAAACATTTTTTGTCAATAAATTTGGAGTGCTAACTTTGGCCTAGATGCATCTCTTCATTGAGATGCTTTTCCCTGGCCTATTCATGAGTTAAGAGAATGAATCTCACTTACACTTGGTATTTCAATTGTCCATGGCAGAAGAAAATTCAACAATATGTGAAAATTATACTATATACTATGTCAAAATAGTGAGACTGGTTTAAAAATTATATTCTTTTTTTTTTTTTTTTTGGTACTGGGGATCGAACTTGGGACCTTGCGCTTGCAAGGCACGTGGGGGAACCACTGAGCTCAATATAAAAATTATATTCTCCATGATATCTTTACCCAATTTTTGCAACTCTTCCCTCTCCTCCTTTTTTTCTTAAAAATTCCATTACAGACATTCCTCGTTTAATGACTAAACTCCATTCCTGTGAGCAGGCTGTTAAATGAGTGGGTCACTAAAGGAGGAGGTATATATAGTATGTACATTACAATATTCAGAACAAAGAAATCGTCAAAGGAAATTCCAACTCAATGACTTTGTTTTTATTTGCATAACTCTTACATGCAGTACTATAATTTTTAACAAAACATAAAACTCCAGTACTGTACTGTACAGTACAGTCAACAAAAGCTATAGTACTCTACTGTGGAAGAAGCCACCACAGACCACTAGGCAGCTCACCTTCCTGCATTGTTAAGTCCAAACACAGGCAGTGAGTCTAAACAGTGCTCCTTAGTGGTAAATCCAAACAGTCGTTAAGTGGGTCATGTCAGGTAAAAGGGCCGAAGACCAAGACCAGACCAGGCCACAACAAGCCTTTATTAGGGGAACAGATCTGCCAGGCTGTCTCTGAACAAAGGAGAGACAAAAGCAATATGGCCGGGGCAGGGAGAGTCTTTTATAGAGACT
>NW_004624884.1:2010315-2025498 GCF_000247695.1 Heterocephalus glaber
GAGCACAATCTCTGCTGTTATCTGAGAAATTATTTCTGATTTCATTTTTTCCAGATCCTCTTTTGTTGCCAGTTCAGGGAGTTCAGGTGGCTGAGTGTCAGAGTGTTCCATCTCATTTCCCTTTGGGGTTGCTGTAGGTGACCTGGAAGTCTGGTTTTGAGACATATTTACGTGTCTTCTCATTTCAACCTGGGGTGGGAGAAGGGTGCTGTTGGTGCCCACGCAGCTCACCTCCTCTGATCTGGGAGCAGTGGGACAGTGGCTCAGAAGCCTCTCCCTGTGGGCTGGGAGCGGCAGGATGGATGGAGGCCAGGAAGCCCCTTCCTCTGCACTGGGAGCAGTAGATTCTCCCTGCCACTAGTGGGGCTCTGCTCCTCAGAGATCAGGGGCTGTGATACCCAGGGCCTCAAGCCTCACCTACTCCAGGCTGGCGGGTCCCATACATTGAAACTTAATCATCAAGATGATGATATTTGGAGGTGGGGCCTTGGGTATATTAAATATGAATGAGGGTGGAATCCTTGTGAATGGAATTAGTGCCTAAATAAAAGAGACCCCAGAGGACTCCTGAGTTCCTTCTGCTGTGGAGGGCCCTCACCAGACACTGAGTGTGCAGGCGTCTTGGTGGGAGATGTCCAGTTTTTAGAGCAGTGATGAATGCATTTCTGTTGTGTATAAGCCACCAAGTTTGTGGTATTTTGTTATAGTGGGCCTGAAAGTGCTAAGACATTTCCCACCATTTTGACTTTCTAGATTCCATGCCAGTTCTTTACATTGGTGAGCATCCAGACTTTCTCCTCAAGAGCACACACAGGGCTGCACTAGATGAGGTTCTAGTATCCACCATGCACTGGGCTGAAGTCAGTGTAGTTGTTGATCCCAGCCCTAGGCTGAGTCTGGTCTCCAGCCCGCCATAACTCCTCTCCTGGGTAGAGTCCTGCTGAGTCCTCTGTCCTTGTGTGGTGGCCTCAGGAATAGCCACTCTGGTTCACCAGATAATCTCTGACCTTTGATGAGTGAAGGGTGTGGGGTGAGATTCCTTTTTGCCTGTGGTGCTGCTCTAACTCTGCTTGTATTAAGGCTCACCAGATCCCTTTGGTAGCATCCATGACTCCAACTTTTTTGAGATTTTGAAGATTAATTCCAGGACCTCATCTGTGGTAGTAGCTCTACTACTGAGCTACATACACTCCAACCCCATATGGCCCAAATTCGTTTTTATTTATTAATTTTATTGGTACATTTTAGATATACATAATGATCACATTCATCATAGGGAATTTGTACCTGTACATGATATATCTTGATGCCTCTTTTTTCCGTTCCCTTCCCCTCTCTTTACCCCGCTTCCCCTCCTTATTTACAAAAGCTTTGTTTCCATTTTTTCCTTCTTTTCCTGTCCTTCCTTTTTCCCTCCCCTTCCCTATTTTCTTGTATTTTGATGGGGATTGCATTAAATCTGTATAACAATTTTGAGAGTATGACCATTTTCACGTTGGTTCATCCTACTCGAGAGCAAGGGATATCTTTCCATTTTCTGATGTCCTCTTCAATCTCCTTTTTCAGAGTGCTGTAATTTCTCAATGTAAATGTCTTTTACTTCCTTTGTTACATTGATTTCTAAGTAGTTCATTTTTTTGAAGCTATTATGAAAGGTGTTGTTTTCCTAATTTCTTTCTCAGTGAGGTAGGATATGTGTACAGGAATGCTATTGATTTTTGAGAGTTAACTTTGTATCCAGCTATGCTACTGAATTTGGTTATTAAATCTAGAAGTCTTTTGTTGGAGTTTTTGGGGCCTTCTATGTAGATTATCATGTCATTTGCAAATAATGATAATTTAACTTCTTCCTTTCCTTTCTTTTTTCCTTTTATTTCTTTCTCTTGCCTAATTGCTCTGGCTAATGTTTCTAGAACTATATTGAACAGCAGTGGTGATAGTGGACATCCTTGTCCTGTTCCTGATTTTAAAGTGAAAGTTTTCTGTTTTTTACCATTTAGTATGATGTTGGCTGTTGGTTTTTTATAGATGGCTTTTATCAGATTGAGATAAAGACCATCTATCTCAATTTTCTGTAGGGTTTTTATCATGAATGGATGTTGGACTTTGTCAAATGCTGGGTCTATTGAGATGATCAGGTGATTTTTGTCTTTGATTCTGTTGATATGATATATTACATTTATTGACTTGTGTATGTTGAACTATCCCTGCATCCCTGAGATGCGTCCTACTTGGTCATGGTGTATAATCTGCTTGATGATTTGCTGCATTCTGTTTGCCAGTGCCTTATTGAGTATATTTGTGTCTATGTTTATTAGGGAGATTTGGCTGTAGTTCTCTTTTTTGGTTGGGTCCTTCTCTGGTTTTGGTATCAGGGTAATACTTGCTTCCAAGAATGAGTTTAGGAGTATTGCTTCCCCTTTTATTTCATTAAAGAATTTGAAGAGAAGTGGCATTAGATCTTCTCCAAATTTCTTATAGAATTCAGCAGTGAAACAATCAGGGCCTGGGCTTTTCTTCATTGATGACCCAAATTCTTATAAAAATATTGGAGGATCAATAATACTTAACTGCATTAACTCTAGGTCCTTGTGCATTTCTTGTTTACCCCAGCCACGTCCAAAGTCACACATTTCAAGAGAATGTGGGGTTCAGATGACCTTGGCTCTTGCCTCCACCTAGCTCTTTGAACTTGAATAGCCAATGGCCGCATGTCTGTGACCTTAGGCAGTGGCTACTACAGAGCCAGCCTAGGGGCAATGTAATCTTTCATCATCTTCAAATGCATCAGTTTTGGGCCTGCTAGTGCCCATATTTTAACCCCCTCTCTCGTGAGGGTTTAGGAAGCCAGACCCATTCATACCATAAAGAGGACATAAATTATTTACTGAGTCTACTCTACTATGTCCCAGGAATTACTTGAGATATGGCCATATGATTGTGAACAAGAAATAAGTCTCTGCCCTCACAGAGCAACCAGGCTGGAGAATTCTAGGCTAGAGTTTGCTTTATTACAATTTGCACATAAATTCAAAGGCAGACACTTTGAATTATTTCTTTTAATTTGGAAATGTTTTCTTCTTTTTCTTCCCTGATTGCTCTAGCTGGGAATTTAGAACTCTGTTAAATAAAAGTGGTGAATGTAAGCATTCTTGTTGTCCTCCAGGTCTTAGAGAAAAAGCTTTCAAATATTCTTTCTTGAGCATGATGTGAGCTGGAGCTTGTAATCTCTGATCTCTGTTGTGTTGAGGTGTATTCCTTCCATACCTGAGTTGGAGAATTTCTAACATGATGGAATATTGAATTTTATTGGATAAGTTCTGACATTTGATCACATAGTAGGGTGATGTAGGTAATAATAATGTATTGAATATTTCAAGATACCGGAAAAGAGGATCTTGAATGCTATCACCACAAAGAAATGAGGAATTTTTGAGGTGGTGGATATGCTCACTGCTGATTTGATCAACACACAATGTATGGACATATGGAAACATTACACCCCACACTATAAACATGTACAAATATTATTCATTAATTGTAAACCAAATTTACAAAACACAAAAGAGGGTGTCTTTCGTGGAGAAAAAGGCAGTGCCTCCTTGGATGGTGCAAAGAATAGGAACCAGAATCCCAGCTGTGAGTCTTTGTTCTGCAGGCATAATCTTCTCCTCCTTTAAAAAGTGGATGTAAAATGTATTTTCTGAAGTTAATCCATATGAAAGAAAGTTCTGGAAATGCTACCTGCTCCTGCAGGATACGTTAGACATCAGCTTCTCCCTGAGACTCCATTCCAACACACGCTAGGTCCATTTGCAACCTGCATTTTGAATCAGATCACTTGCATGAGACTATATTTTTATAGATGGTGGCATTTTTCTTTGGCCTAAAAGTGTTATATTATTTCACTAAACCTCACCACAAGGAGTACTGGGGAGGTGTGCATATGTTATTTTTGTTTTACGGGGAAGGGGAACATGAGACACATGGAAGTTAAGGTGCTGGACACATGAATACACATGAAGTTAGGGAAACAAGGAACAGAAAAAGTGTTACCAGCAGGTTTCAGCTTCTCTGCCAAAACATCTTCTTCCTACTATCGGAAAGAATGAAGTAGGCTTGGTAGTGGTAGTAAAGGTTTGATCTTTTGTCCAAGAATGGTTAATTGTGTGTTGGGAGGTAAAAGCAGATGGATCCACAGAATTACTCAATAACCTTCCTCAAACAATCTCTGTATTACCCCATGCCTACTCTATCACTTGGTGCAGCACTGCCAAGTGCTGTAGGGAAATACAGGAAGCACTGGAATTGGCACGGACTTGGTACTTGTCTTAGTCCATCTGGTGTTGCTATAACAAGATGCTGCCTAACCCATAAAGAAAAGAGGTTTGTTCAGCTCACAGTCTTGGAGACTTCTGAGAAGCATCAGCATCTGCTGGGCTCTGGTGAAGACCTAACAGCAGATGGCATCGCAATGGTGGCAGTGGCTGAAGGGAATGCAGGGATCCAGGAAGCTCGAGTTTCGGAAGGCAGAAGACCAGCCTCTTTCTTCATATAACCTGTGCTTGCAGGAGCTCAGCCACTGTCAGCCTTGGCCCATTCCCAGGAGACAAAATGAACCCATCACTATTCATGAAGGTGGATACCGTGTCCGAATTCTGTCCACAAAGTCCCACCCCCTAAAGGTTCCAGCACTCCCAACACCTCTACGCTAGAACCAAGCTTCTAGCACCCAAACCTCTGGAGGGCACCCCAGATCCACACCATGGCAGGGTGAAGTACATTTTGGTTGAATCAAAGAAGGAAGAAAGATGGGGGAAAGAAGGGAAGAGAAGATGCCATTCCTGTCTTAAGGAGCATACAGCCTGGGAGGGAGAAAAATGACAGACCACTACAGTAAAGAATTCTGTGCTGACCAGGAAGGACTGGAACTCGCCATCACAGGAGTGAGGACAGAGGACGAAGCTGGCCTGGGGAGGGGAGGGGAGGGCACTAAGAGCTTCTTGCAGGAGACAAGAGTCTGCTTGGCTTGGAGAAGCGGGGCTTGGGAGAGATGCGGGTTTGTCTTCTAAAATCCCAGGGCCCACCAGGCTGGTGGTAGAGGGCAGGAGAGGAGGAGGTGCACCTGAAACTTGTGATTTTTTTTTAAAGGAGAAGTAATTTTGTGCAATTGGAAGGAGGTATTGCTTCTTTCTGTAGACCTTGTGGAATTTCTGGCCTACTAGAAGACACAGAGTAAAGGATCAAAGCAAACTCCTGCATTCTGAGATTGGAACAATGCTGTTTGTGAGAAGGAAAGCTTGCATTTGGGAGCATTTTAAAGTTTTTGAGCATGCAATAAATTCAGGGTGCTGGTTTCTTGACATTTACTTAGAAACTCCATGAATGCTATGATCTTCTGTGTCCGTTTCTCCTCTAATGTGACATCCAGCTCAGGATTGTTCTTGGCCACCTCTGCACTGTTAGTCTTTGCTTTGTTTTGTGTTTTACTTAGTTGTGGTTAGTTATATAGTGTGTACATCCTTATTCTTGTTATTGTAATTTTGAAATTATTATTCAGTTCTAATTGAATTCACTGCTACTGCTAATACTGTCCCATCCCTTGGCATGTCCACATCTGGCAGAGTATTCTAGCAACTTTCTTCTTCTAACCTGGGTTGAACCATTAGACTTACAAATTTTGAAAATTGTTATTACTACTTCCAACCTCTTCAGGAAGCCAAACTCTTGTTTTATTTAGGGTTCTCTCCTTCTTCACAAAGCAAAGAACATTAAAAGCTTCAGAAACTGAAATATTTTCCTGGATAATGCTGTCCTCAAACGAGAAGTAGATAATCAAAATTTTAAACATTAACCCAACATCATAGAAAATGTATATCAACCAAGGAGGAGATTTCATTATTAGGGAATCTGTAGAAGGCAAGAAGAAGTCTATCCCCAGAGCTTGAGGGCATGCTTTTTCCTTTTTCTTTGTTAGAGATGGATTCTTGCTCTGTTGTCCAGGCTGGCCCTGAACTCCTGGAATCAAACAATCCTCCTGCCTCAGCCTCATGAGTGGCTGGGATAACAGGTGCACACAAATGTGCCCAGCTGAAGACACTAGATGCTGAGGATTCTCCCAGTGAAGTGCAGGTATTGATATACACCAGTGCAAAAAAAAAATAGGGTCTATGGGTTTGAGGACCAGTCCCACGTATGACTTAGGAATGGGGCACATGAAAAGAAGCATGTTTCTGTACATTTCAAGTATTCTTGTCACACAGCAAGAGTGAGGGAAATATGTAGAAAAGCGACTGGCAGAATTTTTCTAAAGTTCATTCCCTAATTTATTACTTTTCCATCTAATGGAGAGCCTTTCTGAGAATGAGGTTCATATCAAATTCCTATTTCTCGTTTCTTTCTTCGAATGTTCTCTGCTTAATTCAGATGCAAGCATTATCAAACATCTGTTTTAATTATAGCCGTTGTTAAGGTAGTTAATCAGCTGTCGTCCCTCACCGGCCGAAATCCTATATTGCTGAATTTTCGTACAATCAAAGATACCATAAATATAAAAGGAATTCTTGTATATCAGTGCAAAAAAATGCATACAACTTCTTTGCTCACTGATGCAACCAAAACATCCAGGAGTTATTATAATGTGCATTCCCTTGACACAGACTTTTATTTCATGCAAATAACTGTGATTAAGATTCAAATGCTTTTTTTTCATTTTCACACATTACTTAATCAATGTGAAGTACTGTGTAAAAATTGAGTCTCTTCATAACAGTGATTTTGACCAAGTCAAGTGTTGCTCCTAGAATTATAATCCAGACTTGTGATTCAATTATCATTTAGAGACTTTCTAAATTCAAATTAAGTTCACTCCTTTCTGCTCCTCCTAACATAGTAAACTTAATATCAGTATGGATCATTTGTAAGGTGTGATCAAAATAACTTTCCATTATAAGGAAACATACAATGTGATGTGTGGTTTTTCCTTTACTGGCAAAAAAGCACAGCAATCAATAGAAGCTGGCCATTAAAATGTATGAAAATGCACAAGGTACAGTCTATTTTTCCATTTATGTTACTTTTAGCCTTTAGGCTGAATAAAATTGGCATTTCCCAGAATACTGTCTATTTAAACTTACCTGGAAGAGTTGCATGAACTGCCATTTAAAAAAGTTAAAAAAGAACCCATGGAATACTGAAAGTTTGGCATCCCCGTTTGATGAATTAACTATAGGACATTCACAATGCACATTCTTAAAAGAATCAACAAGGATTGCATAAAATGAAGTAGAGTTCCTGAGGCCAATGAGGCAGCTTTCATACAGTTATAAAACATTGATTGATCTATTTACCATTTCTTGGACCCAAGCCAGAGGCTGTCTTGTTTTGTTATTACCTGCAACTACTTCTTTCTTGCTCATCTTGCATTTTACTTTTACTCAAAGAAAAATTAGAATTTTGCCAACGACTAGGAATTAGGCTTCAGAACTGGTAGGTTTTGGTTCTCATAATACCAGCCTCATCCATTTTCTTGAAATATGTTCCATATCTTGAATTTCTCTAGCTTCGAAGAAGAAAATAAAATCTAATTTTAAATTGTTTCCCTCTTTCAACACTTATTAAAAAATTCTGTCTCGTGTCCAATTGCGGTGAGCAGAGAAAGACACTCATCTTTTATTCTCCAGGGTCCCTGGGACACAGCACTCCCTCTGTGCCCATGCTGAATTTTTTGGATTTGAATAGGTTTTTTTTCCCTTAAATTCTTTTATTGGTACATTTTAGGTATACAATACATTTACATTTATCATTGGGAGCTTGTACCTTTACATGATGCATCTTGGTTCTCATTTTTTTCCCCATTCCCCTGCCCTCTCTTCACCCCCTCCACCCTTCCCTGTGTACAAAGACTTTGTTTCTGTTTTTTCCTTTTCTCATAATTTTTCCTTTCCCTTCTTTCCTTTCACCTACCCCTCCCACTTTCCCTACCCCTTTGCCCCTTTTCTTCCTATTTCACATTATCAATTGCTCATTTTAATACTTATTTACACTTTCAGTTTCTCACACCAGAGAAACTGTTCGGTATTTACACATGTGTGTCCTATTTATTTCACTTAAGAGGATGGCCTCAATATGCATCCATTTAGCTATAAATTGTCTCTAGTTTCTCTTTATGGCTGAGTAGTACTCCATTTTATAAAAAACCACATCTTCTTTATCCACTTTCCAGTTGGGCACTTGGGCTGTTCCCAAGTTTTAGCTATTACAAACTGTGCCGCTATGAACATGGGTGCACATATATCGCTGTGGTATGATTCTTTTAATTCTTTGGGGAAGATCCCCAGCAGTGGAATAGTGGGTCAAATGGGACCTGTAGTCCTAGTTCTTTGAGGTATCTCCATACTGATTTCCACAGTGGTTGCACCTGTCAACACTCCCACCAGCAGTGGAGCAGGGTTCCTCTTTCCCCACAGCCCCGCCAGCATTTGTTATTGGTTGATTTCATGACAGCAGCCATTTTTCTGGAGTGAGGTGGAATCTCAGTGTTGTTTTCATTTGCATCTCTCGAATGACCAGTGATATTGAACATTTTTTCATATGTTTATTTGCTTTTCTGAGAAATGTCTGTTCATTTCAGATGCCCATTTTCGAATTGGGTCTTTAAATTTGGGAGCTCTGATTTTTTTAAAACTTCTTTATATATTCTAGATAGCAGTCCTTTGTCTGAGGTACAGCTGCTAAAAATTTTTTCCCACATTGTAGGTTGTCTCTTAGCTCTGTCGGTGGTTCCTCTTGCAGTGCGGAAGCTTTTTAATAAGGAGATCCCAGCTGTTGATTCTTCGTGCTAGTTCCCGAGCTACTGCGGTTGTGTTCGTACAGTCTTTTCCTTCACCAATGTCTTCAAGAGTTCTGCCTAACTTACCTTCCTTTCTTCCTTTTTTTTTTTTTTTGAGAGAAGTAGAGTTTTCATTTGCTGTAGTTTGATGAATTCAGTGTTTGAATTTGGCTATTCCATCTTAGAAGTTGTTTCCTATAGATTCTTGTGGGTTTGTCCTACCTCTCCTGCCAGGAAAGACTGAGCGGACTTTGGGAATTGTTGCTATGAGGGTCCCAATTTGTAGATACCGGACCAGTTGGAATCAAAGTTCTAGTCCTAAATTTGTTAGAAAACCAGGAAACATCTGAGATTGAGGGGACTCAGCAGGAGGAAGAGTTACTAATGGCTGTGGAGTGGCCTGAGAGGCCACAATACCATTGCCCAGGAATAAGAGTCGCAGTTATGGTGGTTCTTTTGAAGCCACAACTGGATCATTGGAAGTCAGTCTGGAGGATGTCAGTTAGAGAGGACCAAAGGGAAATTCCTTTTTACTTTGATCCAATCCAGAGGGCTAACAGGATATTTTAGGACAAAGTGATAGGGAAAAAAAATGAAGTTGTGCAGTGACTACTGGCTGAGCCCCAGTATCTAATCTTCCCCATCCCATAGACAGTTTGCTGAGGCCATATTTCCATGTGTTCTTGTAGCCAGCTGTGACCCACTGTTAAGTTCCAACCAAGAGAACAGAAGCAGAGCAGAAGCTCAAAATTTCTTATCTCAAATCCTTGAGGCCAGATATGGTTTGGAATTCAGGTTTTTTCTACCTTTGAAGATGATGAGGTACATACTGCTCATAATGGAGTAAATTCATCCATTGACGTCAGGGGCAGCTCTTCTTAAATCAGCCGGATAAAGTCATACTAGTTTTCAGTCTAAGTGGGATAAATAAGGCCATAAATAGTCCCATGTCAATTCAGGTTTAGTTTTGCCTTCAAATGAATATTTGTGGAAAACAGGGAAATTTTGGTTTCCAGAGCTTTTTGTATTTCAGAATTCTATACAATATGTTGCTTCTACAAAACTATAGGAACAGTTGACAAATATCCTTTGCCTGTTCAGTGTTCTGTATACAGCTTACTGGAATGTGATGCTTCCTAAGATCACAGGTCTGCTCTTTTAGAGAGAGTCTGAAGATCTAATCTAAAAGGTAGAGAGCTATGTTTTGCTACATAACTTAATTTTAAACACATACCATGTGCAGCACATTGTGCTCATTTAATTCTGTTGTTGATTCCATTTTACAAATGGGAAAACTAAGGTATAGAAAGTGTAAATAAAAGTTTAAGTGAAGATTAAGTACCTTAGCCAAGGCTCCCAGGCGGGAAGCCAGTATTTGAAACTAAGAAGCCTGTTGCCGGCCTCTACTGTAGTATTTCTACATTTCTCTGAGAGACAGTAGTTTTCATATAAAAATATGATGCAAATTCCTGTAGCTGAAAGTTTCCTTGTGGGCCTGGAACTGCATTTTTAGGTGATGTGTTGTTACTTTGTGCTTGTTTTCTGTCCTGTTTTAGTTTGACCTGCAATTAACCAACTTTCTACCCAGGCTGACAAAGGAGCAACCCAAAGGAGGGTAAAGTGAAAAGTCAGTTGCTCTCAAAAACCACGGACACAACCACAACTATGTCATAATAACACAGCATCTTGTCAGAGCTGTTTATAGCTATCGTAATTTCATATCCATAGCTCCAAGGTAAGTAAAAACTAAATACAAACTTTTGAAAAGCGTTTATCTGGCATCTTGACCATACTGTTGGCTCACACCTGTGGTCTCATTGAGGGCACTGTGTACTCAGGGACTGGTGACTTTCACTGTTCACATTCAAGCACCAGAAGAAGTCCCAACCCAATGGCAAGGCAACCTCATCTCAAACCTGACATGATTTAAGAGATGTGGGCGCTGTGCTCACAAACAACTCTTTCGGCACATCTTGCATAATTATCTAAAAAAGATATGGGAGAAAAGGCATTAGTAAACAATAGCAAAGGGCTGTGCTAATAGAATTGGGTTTGAGCATTTGGTCCTAATTCATTAGAGTGGCTGGATCTCAGGTAATATTGGGAGAAATATGGTAAAATATTAATATTCACTAAATCAAGGTGATGAGCATATGGATATTTGTTATACTGTTCCCCTTGTTTTTATATAAGTTTGACATCTTCATAATAAAAGGTAGTCAGGCAATAGGCAAGAGAAAAAAAGTCAAGGGAAAAACCTGTTCAACTGATAATTTTATTTATTTATTTTCCTAATGATAATTTTAAAACTTAGCATTCCCAGCTGCACTATTAAATTAAAGTTCTGTTCCCCTCAAAGGTTCGTTGGAGATTCGAGGTCCTTTGCCATGCAGGCATTGGTTCAGTCAACAAAGACTTTCAGCGGCTCCACCGTGAGCCAGGTGCTGTGGGCAATGGGAACTCAACAGCGAGGCTCTTGTGTTTTACAGAGCTTTCCTTCTTTAGGGAGGGAGTCAGACCACAGACCAACCAATGGGGAGAGCTGCTGTGGAGGGTGAGTCAGGCGTGGGAGGGTGGCACACACCTGCAATCCCAGCTACCAGGAAGGCTGAGGCAGGTGGACCCCAAGTCTGAGGCTAACCTGGGCCACTTAGCTGACTGACTCTGCTTCAAAATAAAAGCTAAGGAGGGCTGGGATGTGGCCCAGTGGTAGGCTGGGCTCAGTTCCTAATGTTGAAAGAAGAAGTGTGAAACAACGTGATGATGTAACAGAGATCACCACGAGCTCTATCATAAACCATCTTCAGAAACAAGTTCCACATCAGACGTCAGTCGCCTAAAAGCAGTGAGAAATGAAATTCCCAGGGTTGGCTTGAGCTCTGACTCCTGGTGCTGCTCCTGCTCTCGGCGGACCTATCACCGAGTAAGCTCGGGCTATACCTCGACTGTCGGCTGTCGGCTCGCTCGCTTCTCAGCGCCGTGTGCTCAGGAGAAGACACCTGTGGCCTTTGAAGAGAAATGTGTCCAGACTGGTGCCGCCCTGCCAACCGCTCCCCAGGTTTTAAATGAATATGGGATCAAATCTGAAAAGACAGGAGAAAGCTGCAGATACCCCAATCAGCTTTCCACAATGTCTGTTGACTCCCCTAGCCCAGCAGGATTTGGAGCCAGGAGGCTCCAGTGTCCATTGGCTGCTTCTGGCCGTGCAGCTGTGGCCTCAGCTCAGGTTTTCTTGTGCCCCGGGGCCCTCTGTGTCGGTCAGTAGAAGGAGGAGAATCGGAGTCAGCCCAAGAAGCGCCGAGAAGCCCCTTTATGTTCCATAAAGCTGCCATCTGATGCCTTCTCTGTACCTGTCACCACAGCAGAGGAGAAATAAATGTACACTAGAAAATACTTCGCTTTCATGGTGAGCATCTAGATTAGTAAAGTGAGCGGAGCTAGCACTGACTGTCTGCCCACAGGAGAGAATGAAATCTGTGTGGTGGCGTTGGAGAACCACACACTTTTCTCCAGATTCTCAATTCCACAGTAGATAGAACCTTGAACCTTGATTGTTTTCAAGTCTTCTGGATTATCCTGCCTTGGGAATTTAATTTCTGCCAGTGTTTCTTCTTTTCCATTTATTTATGGCTTTGAAAATGGCCTGAGGCAAACAGCAGTTCAGACAAGAAGAGCCACAGAACTGTGGTTTTCGATTACTATTTGGATGGGCCCTGAGCTGGGGTGATGATTTTGAATGGGCTTTAAATGTTCATGGTGATGAGGGACAGTCAATGTTTATAAAGGTTCTTAATCATTTGACACTAATATATAGAAGTAAATTTTCAAGTTCAATTTTTAAGTTTTAGAAAATTTACCATACTACAAGCATTCTACACTGAAACTCATGGGGATTTTCAGGAGTAAATACAATAACACTAATAACAAAACTAATGTTATTTGTGCATTTTCTACATGTCTAGTGCGGTGCTATGATCTCAGCCACATCATTTGGTATACTTCTCACACCCACCGCCGTGGTAGTGATGAGGAAATTAAGAGATAGTGAAATACTGTAGTGAGCTAAAGCAGGAGCCTGGAGTTCCTTGTTGTACATCCAATATTGGCAATGAGGCCAGGGCTTGGGGTCCTTTTTCCTTCAAGCCTCCCCAAATAAACATTGTAATCCAAGTAAGGGCAGTGTAGTTGCTAAGTAAATGCGGATTGCAATCCAGTAGACCATTCCAGGTAGAAATTCCATGGTTGACTCTATATACATGGGACCCTTACCACCACATTCTCATTTTTGAAGCCCACCATAATGGGAACACTAGAGTAGAAAATGTGCAGGATGGAAAAGAAGCAGGAAGGAGCCAGAAGGAACCCAAGGAGATGTGACACCACAGAATGGTGGCCAGGCCTGCCTGTCTTTTAGTCCTGAGTCTCACAGATCATCTCCTCAGCTTCAGACAAGTTCCCTAGTTTCTTGACTTGATTGGCTAAAAACTGAGAGTTTCAACTCAATAACCTTGTAAGCCCTTTGCTGCCATACAATATAATGATTCCACAAGTCTGTCTTCCAGGAATTTACAATCAATCGGTTGAGTTGAGAAACTCAATCTTTAGAAATGTTCCTAAACTTTCTATTATATACTGGTACCTCAGTTCACAAACTTGATTCTTTCCACAATTCTGATGGCAAACCAAATTGGACTAGAACCGAATCAAATTCAATGGTTAGGTTCAATGTTGACCTTACAGGGAAATTTGATTTGGTTGTCATCCAATTTGGTTTGCGACCAGAATTGTGGAAGGAATCAAATTTGTGAGCCAAGGCACTACTGTAATTACTCTGTGGTGTTTTTTCCTGCTAGGTCTTGGACTCAGGTCTGTGGCCATATTCTGTGACTTTCCTCCAAGGCTTGGTACATGTTAGGGGCCTCATTAGTGTTTGCTAAATAAGTGAATGAATAACATAATGAGTAAGGATGTGAAAAAACAGATACACTCAATTTTCCAAAGCAGCAATACACATCAATTGACCTAACTTCCTCCAATGTTGACATTCAGATCTCATTTTGTATTATTCATTCTTAGGAGTGGATCCAGGTTTTGTGTTGCCTAAAGTTTATAGAATTTAAGGGCTTCTCTTTAAAAATAATTTAATATTGCAAGTGCAAAATCCAGTACCTGGGCCGGCAGGAGTGCCCAGGAGCACACTCTGTCAGCACGGCAGTCACTTGCCACACAGGTGTATACTTTGTCAGTGCAGTGATCCACTTGCTGTTACCAACAGGCCAGCACACACTCTAGCACACTAGCAAGGGCCTCTGCACCCTCACCTCTAGTCTTCCTCTGCTGCAGATCCTTGACTTTGGAGACAAGGTCTCCCTAAGTCACTAAGCTGCCCAGGCTGGGCTCAAACTTGCTGTCCTCCTGCCTCAGCCTCCTAGAGTGCTGGAGTGACAGGGATGCACCACTGTGCCTGGCTCAGATTCTTGACTTTTAAAAAATTATGGTAAAATATACATAACGCAAGACTAACCATTTTAGCCACAAAAGTGCACAATATGATGGCATTAAAATTCATAATATTGGGCTGGTGATTTAGCTCAGTGGTTCTGCTGCCTGCCTCAAAAGTGCAAGGTCTCGAGTTCGATCCCGGTATCCCCCCCCAAAAAAAAATTCATAATATTATGTAATTGTCACTTCCATTGATGCCCAAAACTGTTAAAAGCATCTCCAGTATAAACTCTGTACCCATTAAATAAAACTCCCCATTTTCTTTCCCCACTGCCCTTGGTACCTCTATATCTATTTTCTGCCTCTATGGATTTTCATCATTCTAGGTTCCTCCAATAAATGGAACCACACAGTATTCAGCCTTCTGTATTTGGCTTATTTCACTAAGCACAATGCTGTCAGAGTCCATCATGACAAATGCATATCAAAATTTATTCCTTTATGGCTGAATAATTTTCCATTGCACCTGTTTACATTCTGTTGATCCATTCATATGTTGAAGGACTCTTGGGATTTTTTTTCATCCTTTGGATATTGTGAGTAATGTTGCCATGAACAGTGCTGTGCAGGTGTCTTTTTAAGGCCTTTCTTTTAATTCCTTTGGGTGTGTACCTTAGGTGTAGAATTGCTAGGTCATCTACTGGATCTATGTTGAACATTGTGAGACCCTACTAAACTTTTTTCCCTAGCAGCTGCACTGTTTTATTTTTTTAATTTTTAAAATTTTTCCCCCATTAACTTTATTGGTACACTTAGGTATAAAACACAGTTACATTCATCATTGGGATCTTGTACCATTACATGAGTCTCTTGGTTCTTATTTGTTTTCCCCTTCCCTTGCCCTCCCTCCA
>NW_004624884.1:2033305-2054415 GCF_000247695.1 Heterocephalus glaber
TTCTGCTGTGTAGACTTTCAATGGAGTTTTTGATCTGCTGGAAATCTATTTGCATCTGTTTTATGGATTCCATTTGTTTCTTATGTTGGGATTCCATCATGTTCCTCAGCTCCTGTGTAGATTTATTAATCATGTCTTGCACTAGGGGCACAATTTCTCCTGTTATCTGAGAAATTATTTCTGATTTCATTTTTGCCAGATCCCCTTTGGTTGCCAGTTCAGTGGGTCCACGTGGTTGAGTATCAGAGTGTTCCATCTCATTTCCCTTTGGGGTTGCTGTGGGTGATCTGGAAGTCTGGTTTTGAGACTTCTTTACATGTTTTCTCATTTTGACTGGGGCGGGGGGCTGTTAGCGCCTGCCCAGATTACCTCTGAGCTGGGAGAGGTGGGACAGGGGCCAGGAGCAGCAGTAGGGATGGTGACCCAAAAACCCTTTCTTGTGGGCCGGGAGCAGCGGGAAGGATGGTGACCCGGAAGCCCCTTCCTCTGGAACAGGAGCAGTGGGACGGTGGCTCAGAATCCCCTACCTCTGGGCCAGGAGCAGCGGGACTCAGTACCTTGGCCTGGTGGTCTGGTTTCTTCTGAGTCTTTGTAGTGTGGAAGCAGGTGGCTGCCTGTCTGCAGCGGGGTGATTCGACATCTTCCGCACAACTCAAGACCTCGGTAGGGCATGCACAGACCTGCCTGTCTGCAGCAGTCTGATTTGGTGCGTTCTGTGTGACTCAGGACCTCTACCTGACTATTTTTCTAATGGCCTTAACACTGTATAAAGTCTTGTCGGCTTTCTTGGTTTATTAGTCCTGAAATCCATGAAGGCAGGACCTCTTCTGCTCTGCACGCTTCTGCTTTTGGAACATTCAGAACTGTCCCTGTCCCATACACGCATCCTACTGAATAAATGAGTACGTACACATTTCTGAAGAGCCATGAGACTATTGTTGCCGGCTTATTTGTCCTAAGATCAATGCTTAAGTAACAGCACCCGAATTAGGTACGAAATCCACAGTTCACGTTGGGCACCAGAGAAATCCTCTTGAGAACCTGCAGCAAATGGGTACCATTATTTAGGGGTTCCGAAAGTGAAGACTAAATGATAAATGAAACAATGAATCATAAAAGATGTACATAATCCTCAGATTAAATTTAGTAATTGGAATTCAAAGTGAATCAATTAATAATTATCAGAAAGCTTGCGTGGAGAATGGTGTACTGCTTCCTTTTTAAGATGTCCCTAAACTAAGGTAACATTGCACCAGCTGTAAGTGGGAAGGAAGCTATTGCTTGGGGCGGGGGGGTGTCCAGAGGAGCCATGTCAGTGAACCCTAAAGCCTAAATTGCTAACTACTGAGTCAGGTTGGGTGGGTTGACATGAAAGCCAGGGTGCTGCCCGATTTTTCATTTACAATTTTGGGGAGAACAAAATTTCAACTCTCAAACTAAAGTCTGAACATTACTGAGTCATTACTGTGATCTTTACCCATGGCTTGTGTGTGTTTTACAAACACACAATTTCACAATTGAAGCTTTCAACAATTCCACTCCCTATTGCTAAGACCCAGAGTCCTGAGCTGAAGGGAACTTGGAAATGCCTAAGGAGGAAGCAAACAAACGGCCGCAGGGAGTGTGGCACCATCGAGAATTGCAGAGTCTAGGCCTCCTGGCACACCCACCCGCTGAGCCCCACCCGGCCGTGTGCTCTGCTTGCTCGTGTTTCACACACAGATCATACCTGTTGCATGGCTCACAATTGTTCCTGTCACTCTCTGAGTTACTAAGCCAAGTTGCTTAATGATAATATTTTGAAATCATGGAATTTGTGGCTCTGAAGAGCTGACAGAGTGTTTAACATATGGTTGAATTAATTCCTGTAAAGGAAGCAAGAGAGAAGAACCAGACTGGCCCTGAGCAGGTGAAGAGGACAGAAGACACACTTGCCTACAAGCAGCTTTGCCATGGGTCCTTAGCCTACACAGGTGCCTTTCCAGGGCTGCAGAGGGGGGACAATTTCTGTAACTGGATACATTTTTCCTAATTTTGGTAGTCTCAGGCCTTGGAAAACCTGGATCTACCAAGCTTCTGTTTTTCTTTGGCCCTTCTTAGAAATTTTTGAAAATACTTTCCTTAGT
The DNA here is from genome assembly GCF_000247695.1 of Heterocephalus glaber. Next base: position 2,035,432 of record NW_004624884.1, read on the forward strand.
CGTTTTCTATACAGAAATATTGAGCACCAGCAAGGTTTTTGGCACCCCCTTCAGGGGGCCTGGTCCATATTGTAGGGTTCAGTAATAAATGGGCTGGATAGGTAAAAATAAGTATCACAAAGTACAGTTAGATGTGTGTGTGTGTGTGTGTGTGTGTGTGTGTGTGTGTGTGAGTGATACTCATCTGGAACATTTGGCCTTGGATGTTCAGAGTTTGCTTATTTAAAATGAAAAACCCAGTGACACTTTTACCCAGAAGACTTCCATCAAAGTAACCGAGTCTGTCTATGAAGGCTTGCCAAGGGACTCAGGGAAGACTGAGGTTTTCATTGGCTAAGTATAGAAAATACCTAACAAAGTAATTTTGTTTGTTTATTATTTGGCATGTACACTATGATACTTTGTCTCATTTGTTGGCAACTAGAAAAATAAAAATCTGACTTTCAGGTTGAGATATTATTTATTTCTACCCAAATACTGCTAATTAAAATTGATTTGTCCAAACTGCATTGAATGTACTATGAATCTCTTTGCACATTTCCTGTTGATGAATTGGAGTTAGAAGTGAAAATTTTCCCTGGCAGTGGGTCCCAAAGACATGGACACACAGCGTCCCTTCTGGTCCTCTGGATTTTGGAGTTCAATCTCCTGCTGAGAATCAGTCACCTTTGTGCTCTTAGGTGAGGCCCAAAAGTGTCGCATGGAAAATTCTCCAAACAATCCATTTCTGATAGGTGCTTCGTCCAATTTCTCATCACAGAAGCAGCAGCTGCCCTGGTGCTGGGGGCCCTGCCCCCCCCATTTGCATTTTCTGCATTGCTTACTTTCTAAGGCTCAGCAACAAACCCAGCCTTCCAGCACCAGGCTCCTCACTCCTGTTAGACAGGACTCGGTGGGCATTTCATACTCCGTTCCTGTCAGCCCTGAAAGTAGCTTTAGCAGGGAATTCAAAAGCAAGCAGAAAACTGGCATAGCTAATTTAGGCTAATTAGGGTGGCGGAAGCCAGTTCCTACTTCTGAGCCTCTGGTGCCCTCCGTGGCTCCACCTGATTGCTTTGTCCAGCAGCAAACCCGGGAGGCACTTCCAATTACATCACATCCTCTTCAAACACCGCAACACTCATGCCAATTTTATCCTATTAAACGGACTGAAGGATCCAGAAGAAAGGTTCTCTCCCCCTCCCCAAAAGCTTCAATTACCAGGCTCCCTGATTATCATCGCTTCAATCCTATATGCACTGCTAAATACTCCTTTATTTTTTTTTTGCTTAGGCTTGCCTTCTTGATATAGATGAAAAGCAAATATTATGAGCATGTCTTTACAGCTCTGGTAAAGTGACATTAGGAGCAAAGCTAAAAGGAAACACCCTGGTTATTAGCACGGTTAATCAAAGTCAAGTTTGAAGTTTCCAAAGGCATTGGAATAACAGAAATCTTAGCACCTTTCTAAATATTCACATTAAGAGAAATCTCTAAAGATTTTTTTTTCTCTTTTGCCTTCCTTACCCTTCCATTTTCTCTCACTTTCCTCCTTCCCTCCTCTCTCTCTCTCTCTCTCTCTCTCTCTACCTCTCTTTCAGGTCTGGGCCTCTCTATGTTACCCAGTTGTCCAGGCTAGTCTTGAACTCATGGGCTCAAGTGAGTCTCCTGTCTCACCTTCCCAAGAGGTCGGGTGAGGCATGAGCCATTACATCTGGCTCCCTCTTCTCTTTTAAGAACCATTGCAAATGTTACTAGTATTCAGCCAAAGGAAATTTGCAAATTGTGACAATAAAAAGGGAATAAGCACTTGACTAGAAGAAAATATAAGGTTATTGACCTGTATAATGTAATCATTCATAACATTAGATTCACTTCTTTCTAGCAAACTGTAGTTTTTCATGATATATGTAAGAAGATGGTGACTATTACAGAGTACGAACTTTTAATTTCCAAAATCAAAATGAACATTCTATTCAATTCAGCCCATCAAAGAAGTTATAATACGAAAGATTTTAACATAGGTACTTTTTCCCCCAATTGCACCAGGGATAGGGCAGTGTTGAGTTCTTAATGTAAAGTCCTTTCACAACTGCTAATTGAAGACTTGGCGTCAAAATTTAATTGTTCTCGATGCTTTCTTGGAAAAAGATTTGTAAAAGCCACTTAAAAATCCTTGCTTAAGAAGACAAGTTGAGAATGAATAATCGATAATGTAAAATAGGAAGAAAAGGTCCAAAGGGGTAGGGGTAGTGGGAGGGGCAGGGGAAAGGAAAGAAGGGAAAGGAAAAATGATGAGAAATGGAAAAAATGGAAATGAAGTCTTTGTAAATAAGGAAGGGTGGAGGGGGTGAAGGGAGGGCTAGGAATGGGGAAAAAATAAGAACCAAGATGCATTATGTAAAGGTACAATTCCCAATGAGAAATGTAATTGTGTTGTGTACCTACAATGTACCAAGAAAAGAATTTAAGGGAAAAAAAAAAGAAGACAAGTTGAGTAAAGATATATAAATTTTCATGAAAGGAGTTATGGTATCTGAAAGGCTTGAAAAACTGTTTTTGAAGTTAAAGACATCTACTATGCAAGCATCAGTCCTCTTCTTCAAAAGAAATGGGTCTGACAGATCTTAAAAAGTACCAGTTAACAAAGAAGAGTTTTCCCACCTATAATATCATCCAGCTGCCTGGAGGACCTTCCGCAATAACAGGCATAGTGATTTTTCATTTCTCCTGGAGATTCATTATAACTTTTAAAGACCTGTGCTGTGTCTCAATGCCTTCCTCAGTTTCAGTTTTAAAAAATCATCTATATTCAGTGTAATCAGTCTAAATGATGGAAATTAAATATTGGCTTTTTAAAATTCACAGTCTCTTACTTTTAGCATAAAAATCTATCTAGAGACTCACACAATTGCCTGTTTCACAGGTATAAGAAAACCATTGTCTTGGGACAATCACTCCTCCCTTCCCTCAAGAAAGAAATAGCCACTAAACAACCATCTATGCAAACTCAGTTTGGGCCAATTTTCTTAATGTTTCAGCAAGGTCTAATCTGTTGGCCTAAGTGTTTAGTCCCATTAACAGCTAAAGTGACAGCCCACAACTCCCTGCGCTGACAGTAAACAAGGAATGTGAGGAATGGCTTTTCACAATGACTAAGCCTCAAGCCATTTCTCTTCAGGTGCTGTGAAGCTTGTCCACATTAGTGGCTGCCTCCTTTCTACCACTCTACTTCTATTTATCTTCATTTATTTATTTACTTATTTATTTATTTATTCATTGGGCTTTCAGCACCTTTTTTATTAATGAAGTTTATTGGTACAATTTAGATATACATAATGATCGCATTCATCACAGGGAATTTGTACCTGTAAGGCACCTCCCTGGCAGTATTGTTATTAGCTGATTAGATTTGTCTCACAACTCCACTCTCCTCTGACAGGCAACCAAGGAACCACAGGGTTGTTAGGACAAGTCACACATTTTCTTGGAAGACTAGCATTGGCGAAAACTGGGAGATGGGTGGGTTTGCCTCCCCTGGACACCCCCCCACACACACACACACATCTCCTGTGGTATGAGATCTTTGGCAGTAAAATGTTCTGATAGCAGGAAATGCAATAAAAACATGTGACTGGACCTTTCCACAAACAGAAATGACCCACAGGGGACATCAAGGCATGAGATCCAGCCAAGCTCTATTCTCTTCAGACTTCTCAGAATTCTCTTCAGCATACTTTTGGATGCTCTCCAGGAGCCTTTAATCAATACGTATATCCTTTCATATCATCTTCCAAGCTGCGGTTTCTCCATTTGTCACTTAAATTGCAGGAAATACCCAACAACTTTGCTGCTACTGCTCCCTCCTTTGACCACACCCCAACCCTTTGCTCTTTCCCCTCCTCACACCATGGCCCACCCACTCTTTCTAAGTAACAACAAAGGAGAATGTTCCTGGCCTGCGATCTTCATATGATCCCAGGATTAGGGAGATTGCCCAAATGACCCAGGCTTCTCACTGGGGACTTTCAGACCTCCCATGTGGGCAACAATAAGCAGCACTTCGTTCCCTGAGCACCACTTCCCTCTGCAGCCTCACCCACGTGGCATCCCGCCTCTTAAGTGTGCTGTGTGGCTTCGGGGTAGACAGAGTAGTGGCTAGGTGTGCGGTGTTCCGGCAGGCTGAGGCTGGACTCAGGAACAAAGAGGCCAGCGGAAACTGTAAGTGGAGAAGTTGACATAGCTGCTAGGGAATTTTCAAACTTCTTTCCCAATCTCCATCAAATTAAAAAGCATACATATTAAGAGGTGGGAAATGAGCAAGGAAGGTGAGGGAGAGATACATTTCTTTAATCTTTCCACAATGTTCAGTAAACGCCTACTCTGTGGGTGTCATGTGTTGTGTGCACTGGGTGCCGGGGATGTGAGCACAGCATGGTGCATTTATCTACCCACAATCCAGGAGAAGAAGAGGCCAGGTTAACCTCCACGTGTCCCGAGGTGCATCAGCTTTCCAAATGCACTTTTCCTGCTTTCTGTTGCCCGCAACCTACATCCCCTTGTGATGCACTCACATCCTTACAACTCCTCCCTGCTTGCTTAGTGGGTGCTCTTTGTTCTCTGCCACCTGCTCAGGGGTTTTCAGGGCTCTCATCATTTAAGATCTGTGTCCTAACATATACTGACTCCTTCCTGACTTTCTGTGCAGTTGCCTCTCCACACACTTTGTACTGCAGCGAATGCAGTGTGTTTTGAGCCATTGCTCTACGTAGGTGTATGCATGTGTATGGATTTTCTAAGTATATAGTATTCTGTGATCCCTCCATGAGGTCCAGTTTCCTCTCTCAGAAATAGTTCAGTAGACTCAGAAAACTTTCCTTCCACCTTCAGGTCTCAGTGTATCTGTTACCACCTGTTCCTGTTTCCACAACCCCTTGACTCTACTCTTAGGCACTTTCTCCCATATTCCTTTCATACCCTGTAAAACCTCCGCGAAGCAATTTCTACATGTGTTGTGATATCTGATAGCTCACAGCTGTCCCCTCCCTGGGCCTTAGCATGGAGCCTGTGTGTCCCTTCCTGGGCACTCAGACTCAGGCAGAATGGGTGCTCAGTGGTTCTTTAAGCTCTGCAGCAAGACTTTATTAAGTATGAGTCTCAGCGGCTTAATGAGGAGCCCAGATCTAGGCCAGAGGGCCTGTGGGGAACCCTAGAAACCCTCCAGTCACCCTCAGGCAGCCCCTCAAAGGGGGCGCCTGTCTTACTCTCCTTACCCTCTCCAGGGACATGGGGAGGGCCGGATAGGGAGTACCGTTCATTTGGCAGTACTGGCCACTGTTGCTCCAAGCCAGTCCTTCAAGGGCCACAGTCCATTTCTCTAGCGTCCTTCAGTGATGTCCTCCTCTGGCTCCTGCTAGCACTAGCCAAGCACCGCCACTTCTGCTTGTCAGAAACATCTCCAAGCTTCTCACCTCTGCAGGCTGGACCATATTCCTTTGCTTGGTGTCATGGTTGACATCCAAAATGTCCCCCAAAGTCTCATGCATCTCAGAAAGTGATGAGCTTATGAGAGCTCTGACTGTATTGGGGTATAACCCTTTGGTGAGGTCAGAATCGTTGGCATTATTGGGATGTGAAGGACACTTATGAGGTGGAGCCTGGTTGAATGGTCATGGAGACGTGACTGGTGGGACTATGTCTGGGCCCCAGTTCCTCCCTCTGTGGACTTTTCTCTTTTTCTCTGCTTCCTGGCTGTGTAGGCAAATAACTTTTTAAAATTAACAAATGTGAATTATAGAATGAGGCAAACTCAAGAAAAAGGAGCTATCCTGGGGCCCAGGGAATGTAGCCTTTTAAGGTATTTGACTGAGTGGCTTTATGTCTCTATTCTCATTCCCATGGTATATGGGAACATCCAGCTACTACTGTCAAAGTACAGGGGTGTCCAGCGATTGTCCAGAGACATCACAGATCCTGGCTTACCAAGGAATGAGCTGGACAGGGAGGTGATGGACGGAGTTGGAGGAAAGGATGCTCAGCTCCTCTGGCTTTGCTGGTAGGTAGAGGATGACCCTGCCCCTGCCCATGTATCTGTGCATTCCCCAACCACTTACAGTTTAGGCAAAGAGTAGTGCTCCAGGAGGTCCTGGCACACACGTCTGCCTGTCCTTGAGCACATCTTGCTCTTCATACATCCAACCACAGCTAGCCTGGGCTGAGGAGCATTAGCAAGGGTGGTTGGTGTGCTGGGGGAAGGGAAAGAAAAGCAATCCATCTTCAATTGGAAAGGGAGTCTTTTCAGGGCTAGAGATTATTCTTTTTGAATTTAAAGCTTATTTGAATGTTGTAGTCAGTCTACCTTGGTTCTGGTTCTTCATAGAATAAGACTCCTTTTCCTAGCTTAGCTGAACATGCACAATTTTCACCCCAAATGGGAAAAAAATAGGCCATATTCAAAACTGAAAATGAAAATTCATTGCAGAACCTTCCCAAGAGCTGTATTATTAAAGTTACCATCATTCGGTTGGATATTATCAAGGCAAAAAAATGAAGGTACAGATTGTGCGCACCACTGCTGTCCTCCCCCTCACGCTTGTAAATGAATGTTTTCAGCGTCCCCGTCCATCTTCATTAACACCCCAAGCAATTTGTGTTGGTCCTGCCATGCAGCGTCTTCGCATTGTGCAAATGTTTGTGATGTCCTGGAAATGGGCAATTTAATATGAAAAGCACACTATGTCTCAAATTTTTTTTTTTACAAACAGTAATTTCTGCTAGGAATTATTCCATGATTTATGCATAATTTCATGTAGACGGTTATTTAAATATAAATAGAGAAATGTGTTATTTAATATTGTGTCTGCCTCTACTCGAGTTGGCATTCCCACATCTGAGAATGTAATGTCATAAATAAAAGATAAAAACAGCTCTAAGCCACATACTCATCAGAAGATAATTGTGCCTGTTTCTTAAGTGACCTCCAATTAACTTTCTTAATATTTTCCAGTTTCTTGAAAAAGAAACTTAAATGGGGTCTTTTTGTGAGATGTGTTTACAGTGTAATGGAAAACCTCTCTGTTTACCTAATTAGGCCTACATTCTCCCAGTAGGAAAAACAACTCCCTTCTCTGGTAACCAACCCACTTTCCTCCTCTGTAAATGCTAACTTGTGATAGTAAACTAACCTGGGAGTGGTTGAACTAGGAAGCCAGGTACACAGAGATGTGGGCATACAGTTTCACTTCATTAATTCCAGTGTATCTTTCACCAAAAATGCCGCACAATTGTTTTCACTAAAACCTTTTGTAATAATGAAAAGAGGAAACAGGGAAAAAATGAATATTATAATTAACCTCCTTTGTTTGAACAGGATCTAATTTAGTGGCAGCCGGTTTAAAGTGGGAAGTTTTATTAATGCCAAAACATTGCTTAAGCTGATATCTTATAATGTTTCTCAACCAAAATCTATAACCTGGAGAAATGGCAAGGAGCATTTACAAAATGGAAGAAAGCATATTGCTCCTCTCCAGTGGTCCACCTTCTTTTTGTTATCCTATAAGCCATTTCCTCAGCTATTCTAGTCAGAGCTATGAAGATTCTTCCAGACCAGACTGGCTTCTATCTGAGAGAGTCTAATTGAAAACTGAGTGATGCTTTCCTATTTCTAAAAGTTGTCTTGCTGTCAAGTAGCACAAAAGAAAAGAAAGGTGCAGATGCGTGTGCAGATACCCTAGCCCTCCTGGTGCCAGTGCTCATGTCTGCTGACTCTCATATCTGCATCTCTGGCTAAATTTTATTTTCCTTTGCACTTGCAAACCTCTTAAGGCAATAGGACATCCCCACTAGAAAAACTGGTGTCCAATTAAAAGCAAGGATATAAACTTCAAGCAATTGTTTTCATTCCTCACCTCCCTTCTCCACTTTACCTTTATCATGGAATTGAATTTGAAAGTTTTCTTTTCCTTTACTGTTTGTGTCCCCTATTCTACCCATTCCGTCCTATAGACCCCTCCCTTCCCAGCTTTAAGACTCCACAGCAATTCCTGTGCCTATAGCTGGAGCAGGTGTCATCTTCAGACCTGTTTTTTTGTCCACTTTGCTCTTTTTCAAAGGATGCTGGAGCAGTTCATTGGTTTTGAATACTAGGAGCCCGGGTTTGGGACGCAGAGGCACTGGGAAGTCTAATCCCCATTTTGCTGTTGACAGTTTAAGTCATGTCCCTCCCCTGGGTTTCAGTTCTCTAATTTGGGAAATAAGAGGGTTGAGTGGAACTACGGCTTTCTTTCTGGTGCTCACATCCTATGTGTCTAGAGGTCATGTGAGAACTCCTGCCCAGGATTGCAACAGTTGCATCCAGCTGGCTCTGTTGAGTTTACCAAGTCCTTCATTTCATCTCCTGGCCATGTGTGTCTCACTGTAGAAATCCTGCGGCCATAGATGGAACTTGGTGCTTCCAGTTCTCTTAAATACATGAGAGGCCCCTGTAATGTAGAGGTAAAGCGAGCTTAAGTTGGATTATCTGGTTTTGAATCCAGCCTCACCACCTACCAGCTGATGACCTGGAAGTTTCACAGGCAAGTTACTTGACCTCTGAGAATCTGTTTCTTCATCTAGGCAAAGGGCACAATGGTACTAACAACCTTTATTTCACAGGGTAATGAGACCACGTCAGATGATCACTGTCACTTCCCTTACAGGGAAGCCTAGACCTTAGTGAGGGCTCAGTATACACTAGCTATTAAAATGAAATCATCTAGTTTAGGAAATAGTTTTCAATAGTGTGGATTAATCAGTAAAACAGACAGGAACATGATGGACACAAATGACCCTTAGTGTTATCCTTTTAAAGAAAATAGCTCTGCACCTGCACCGAGAGAGCTGCCTGGTGGGGGGGGTACTTGTCTCACATCCTAAGAAATGCACACATGCTTATCTTATCTGCATCCTAAAAATGTCTACTCTGAAGAGTGGAGGATCTCCTCTTTCTTAATAGCTCTGTCTACAGACAGTGTCAAAAGGCCAGTGGATTTAGTCCTATAGAGTAAGTGACATTTAGGAAAAAATACCAGTCTCTGCAAAAAGCAGTTTAAAAAAAATCTTAGTTGTATGTATTAAAATCAATTAATATTTTCAAAATGTGAACTATGGCATTATTGTAAGTTTAAAATGCTAAATCTCCTGTTTTCTCCACAGTAGGGGACCTGAGGCTTGCTAGGCTTGAGTCACACCTCACATACCCACATGTTGCAGCATTTTGTGTCTCTAAAAGCATACCTAATCACAGCAACCCACAATTACTTAGCTCATGGTATTCGATAAGTGTGTGGCTCTGAACTTGATGTCATTTTTATGTGAAATAGCTTCTTTCACTCTAAGGTAAACCTTCAGAAGGAACACTATTGGATATATCATAGAAAGGTCCAGTGAGTTAACAGTATGTTTGCAATGTAAGAAGTATGTACAATGTACAATATACTATTCTGAAAGTATCACACTGAGAGACACATTGGTGAAGTAGAAAACTAGAGATCCTGTTCAGATTAGCAAATAATGCATTGTGATTAACCACAGATTGCTTTTATCAAAGACAAGTATTCCGCCTGTTTTTCAGGTTTTGGTCTTCACAAAACCAGAAAGAGAAAAGTTCATCACTAGCCGCACCCCACACCTCATTCTCTTCACTTTACCACCTCTGTCCTGTTCCGAGTGCTTGCCTCCGGCCTTGCCCTTCTTTTCTGCCCACTCCTGATATCACACCACCCCGGGCTCCAGAGCAACCTGCATTCTGCTTTACAGCAAGCCTTCCCCCACTCAGTGCCATTGCTGGTAAATCCAACACAGAACAGAGCAACAACAGAACCCTACCAAAGCCGACATGTACCTTCCCCAGCAGTGGGCAGTCTGTGTTTGCTTGGTGGTGAATTTTTCTGAATCCATCAATGTGGATCCTAAATTTAAGCATCATTCTCTGATTGTCTAGACCAGAGATGGCAAACCTTTTAAGCTTTCAATGATACAAACACCCTGCTGTGGTACGTGTTCCATAGGTTTGCCTCCAGTGGCCATTGAGAGTCATGTTTCAGAGGGCTGGTTCCCCGCAAGGATGGCCACACCAGTCCATGTGTACACATGTGCCTGGTCATGAGAAGAATCTAGTTGCTGTGACCTGAGCAAGTGGAGGACCAAAACCTCATGTGATTAATTAGCCAATGATTTGGGGACAGCAAATGTGTCCTTAGAAAATTAGCAGATGTGTTAGTGACTTAAGGCTGTCTTAAATTATGACAACTGTACATGTAACTCATTCTTTGCAAGCACTGGTATGTCTGTCCACAAATGAACATCAGAGAAAAGTATAGATACTATAAAACATAAATACTAAAATCACAAAGAATGATTTTTAAAAATATGATAATTAGAGGATGATATCCTAATTCACATTTTTATAGAAATTTTATTTTTCTTTTTTCCCCCACATTTCTAATTCTATGCACTGAACTCCATGGAGTCAGAACCCAGGCAAACTGAAGTGATTTCCCCTCAATTAAGACAACATAATTGAGTCTTCTCTACTATCTAGGTTCACAGTTTCTCACTAAACCATTTTGGTTTTGGACCAAAACTTCCAAACTAGAAGCAATGAGAAAATAAAAGGCTAGGGCTGGGTTATCTAATTCAAGGAAAACTCAGTAGATGTTTCCCCCATATTTTAGGGTTGTAAAACTCAAATAACCTTTTCCTACGGACCCAAGGATCCATGGCCCTTTTAATAGTTAAAGTGAAGTAATTTTGATTACTTTTGCAAAGATAAGCAAAGAGCATTCTTAGGAAATGTGAGATGAAGTTGAACCCCAGTCAAGACTTGGGATCCTGTGTTCTCTCTGGAGGGAAGGCAGGCAGGTGGTGTAGTCTACAGGCAAGTAGAAAAAAGTGAAGTATTAACTGTCTCACTAAAGAATCCCTATGAGCATGAATCGACATAATAAATGTCATCTGCTAAAGAAAAACATCAGCTACCTTCAGAAATTTAGACAGAGACACATACAGATGATCAATTTTAGTGAATATTTAGTTAATTCTCAAAAATACACTTGGAGAAAAAAATTTACTTTCTTCCTCCCTTCTCTATGGGATTCTCTAAAAGCTTGCATATAGAGAAATATAAATAAATATCCATTTAGCCAAATAGGTTAATTTGACAAATCTGCTTTTATATACATAATTTTACATATGTAAAAAGTGCTCAAATGCACAGCCTGAAGAGAGGAAAGACAGAAGAGAGAAGAATAAAAAGAAAACAATTCAAGACTTCCATTTTTTTAAAGCTTCAAATAAATGTATTTAAAGCCCACGAATTACAAGGAAAGTTTCAGACAGCTTTAAGCAAGCCTCAGAGAATTATGCACTAATAGACCCAAAATACACATTTTACTGCCTTCAATTTCCCAATTACATTTTTTAGCTTCTGACCAAGTACTTTCTTCAGAACACAATGTCGTCATGTGGGAACCACACATTTCCTTCTAGTCCCCCCCACTTTCAGAAAAGTTTTTCTACATTCATTTAATTTTGAATCCAATTTCATCGGTCTAAAATTTTGAACATGTCCAACTACACCGTACTTTCCTCTTATAAAACCCGAGACAATGAGGAGAATTCATAGTAAGTTTCTCCATTCAACCAGACATTTCTTGAGGGAATTGCAAAGGCTCTGCAAAGAAACAGTTAATATGTATATCTCTCTCTGAAACTGGCAAATGCCTTTTATTTCCTCTAACCAGAGATCTGAGCTCATTTTTTCCCTGTCCATAGGCTCAAAAAAAAAAAAGACTGCATTCGCTAATTATACATCCTGAAAAGAATTTGGTTCAGTGTAAGATGATCCGAGTGATATGCTAATCCCTTTTTCTGCCTGGTGCTGCCCGAAGCTTGTGTCTAACATTTTTTTCAACTGTATGACAATAAAAGTTCTGGCAACAAAAGAAATAAATGGGCAGCTAAAGAAGGTATAGCTAAACACATGGCAGGCTGCCTCTGCCCTCTCCTTCTGGCTGCGCCTTTGTAGGCTTCAGTTTGGTATCCTCAAGTCAATAGCCGAAATCCAGCCACCTTAGCAACTTAGTATGACACCCAAGCCCTCTCTCTTTACATTCATGAATAGTCAGCACCCAGCAGACAAAATAGAACTAATCTTTTTTGACAGAATTGTTCAATTTTAGAGGAAAAGCTTTTGAGTCTTCCACACACTTGCAGAATATGAGACAACAATGGCCGCAATCAAATTTTAAAAACAACAGTGGCCAACACGGCCGGAAAAGTCTCTTTGAATTAAATAGCACATTCACCCAGTCCCAGTGGTCATAAACTTGGAGCAAACATTAATTTCAATACTTGAGAGAGAGAGAGAGAGAGAAAGGGTATCCCACAGCCCTGTTCTGAGCTTCATGCAGTAATTCTTTCTGTGACACACACATTTTTTCTATTTTCTCTTTTTTTAATAGACTAATATAAATACAATATTTCTTTCCTCTTGAAAATAATTTTTTTGGGGGGAGGACCGAGTTATGGTGAAAAATGCTTTTTACTTAGCACCCTTTTGTAGTCATTTGAAGTCAATTTTACCATTTAGAAATCCTGTAATGTATCTGTCACTTGCAAGTCTAACATTCCAATCCCTCTCCCTCCCTCCATTTAATACACAGCATCTCTATACCTTAGGAGACAATATGAACAAGAAGAAAAATCTACCCAGTTCATGGCAAAAACAGAAGTTAGCAACATGGTCCATGCAGCTGCAACATTGCATTTAAAATTCAGTTTCCTCGTAGGAAGAGGGCTAATCCTGCCCTCGTAATTCCCTACAGCCAAAATGTGCCCCCTCCCTGTGTGACAGTGCAGTGCAAAGACACTAGCACGCTTATCTTGCCTAACCAGATGGCCGACTTGGATCAATGCACACACGCCACGATCAATGGGAGAGATAAAGAATTAGGAAAACAGTGGTACATGCTCCCAGTAAGCTTGTACACTGCATAATTATTTTATGATTCTACACATGGCTACATGTGATACTGAAGTAGAGAAGGAAAGGATAATTAGAGTGCCAGGAAGAATTTTGTAGTAGACTACACTTTGTCTGTCAGCACTTCCCACTCTAGCGAACTCACTGCCCTTATCTGAAAGTGAATTTAGAAAACATGAGCAAAAATGTCAGGGAAGGTATTTCCATTTTTGCCAGGTCCTGTCATATCCCAAAGTCTAGTTCAAAGCCAGAGGAGGCTGGCTGGGATTTGGATATGCTTCTCGTCATTAGCCACCCCTAGCTGCCCCGCCAAGGAAATCCAGGGGATAATATTCGAATGCAATGCAGACTGTAACCAGGAGGAATGCAGTCTCCAAGTGAGCTGGTCAAGTTCATTCAGTAATACAGAGCAGGACAAAGCAGCTCTTAATTTCTGTGTCCTGACTGGCTAACCGAAGCAGTGTTTTGAGCTGGTTAGTTACGCACATTAAACTCAAAAAAAATGTGGACCTACATCCCTTTTCTCCATCAAGGTTATCAAGTAAGCCTATAGACTAAGAAGCTGGCACATAGCTGCTCGATTCTGAATTTAGACCAAGGTCATAAACCAAAACAACAAACCACCACAATCCTCACTATAATGTGTTCATCAGAAAAATAAAATGCTTCTTCAGCTCCTGGTATATGGCAGAGACTTAATAAATGATTGCATTATTATTACAAATAACAATCATCTCTTACCTTGTACTACTCCAAAATTTTATTCTTTTATCACCTTGTGTTGGATGAAAATAAAATAGAATTAGGTTCTCCTTTGGATTTGAGACTCCGCTTGCATGCTAATTAAAATATTCGATGAACTTCGCACCACCTTTCAAATAAAGAAAAATGGGAACTGAGGTCTGGAATTAGACACAGTTCCCTACCACCGACAACCTCAGAAACCCTTTGGGAGGGCTGGTCATTTTAAGGAATCTCTCACTCCAATATCCAAGTCATTCAATAAATACAAATGAAATCCTAAGGATCAATAAAATATAGTCTGGAAAAAATTCAGAGCAGGGGAAAGAATATTGACAACTGTGAAAAGCCCCATAGTCATCCTCGTTGTAAGTTAGTTTAGTTGGGATAAATGTGAAGCTCCAGATTCTCAGGTGATTCCGAGGTTCTCTGCACAGTATTTTGTTATCCCCGCCCTATATCTCTCCTCAACCTTAGTACAAAATAGACAGCCATATATAACTAACACTTAGCTTTGCTGCCCATAATCAGATGTGGAGACAGATCCTGGCTTGAGGATAGGATGTATATTCCCATGTCTATTTTTAGTTCAAAACCTTTAAAAAGCAGGGCTAATGTTTTACCATTTAGAGATTATTTTCCTTTCCTCTGAGACAAGTGTAAACATGCTCTGTCAATTGGATTCTGCCTGGACCACACTTGACACCATGTAGCTGAGCTCGAAGGAAGTGAGATGTGCTGGTTAATCTTGATTGTCAACTTAACTGGCTTGAGAGGGACCTAGGAGATTAGAAAATGCTTTTGGGTGTGTCTGGGGAAGTGATTTTGGAGAATCACATCGTATCTGGTCACTGGCGCTTCCCCTGACTCTGCTTTCTGGGTCATGATGGGAGCAGCTTTCCTCCAACTTTTTACCTTGCCCTTCTGCCGTGGTGTTTCTGCTTTGGAGCCAGCTGATTATGGACTGAAACCTTGAAATCTGTGAGCCAAATTTAACTTAAGTTTAAGTTTAAGTTTAAGCCAGGGTCAAATATTTTGTCCTAACAATGGAAAAACTGACGAAGACATAAAGGAGACATTTGCATGTTTCAGAGGGAGGAATCTATGAGCAGAAGTCTTGGGAATAGAAAAGTGTGTGTGATTTCCCTGAGGCAGAACTGAAATTGCCTCAACTCTGGACTGAAGGCAAGGGGAGATGATGGCTGTAGTACAGGGAAGTCGAGGGAGCCACTACTTCCCTTCATTCAGCTATAAACAACATCCTAAGGATTATCCATGTTTAAGCTTAGGAGGTGCCCGAGGTGGCAGGCAGATCATTGACACCAGTGAGAGAGGGAATGAGAAGCACCTGGAGCCAGAGGTGTCTGACTCTTTAAATACTGGAAGCCTGAGTTAGTGAGGGTTCCTCTTCCTCCTCGTCTTCCTTTTCCCTTTTGCTGCTGCTGTCCTGTGATCTTCAATAAATGGAGCTACTTACTGTGAGGTGTACGCTTGGCAATTCTTTCCTCATTGTGCACAAGAATCTGGACTATTTTTGGCCCATTTAACTGTAACAGCTGTACCTGAGTACTAGTAAGCCAGAAAACCTGGAAGAAATCTGTGTGCTCTCAGCTCAGCAGTACCTGTGGCTCTCTGCAGAAGCAAACCTGCTCAGGAATAAACCACTACCAGGTTAGACTCCCAAGTTTTCAAGAGTTAGGATGAATGAAATCTAGGTTTGCCATCAGAGATCACCAGCCACAGAAGGAAATAATGCTCTATAAGGGAGAGTCAGTAAAACAACAACAACAAAACCAAAATAAAACAGATTTTAATCAAGGATGAAATTATCAGAATTTATCAAACCTACAGTACAAAAGAAATGTGTACAAACTTTTTAAAAATAAAATGCACATTTCACTAATGTTCCAAAAATCAAAGAATATAAAAATGACAACTTTAAAAAAGAAACAAATAGTACTTCTATTTTTTCAAATTTATTGAGGAGTAATTCATATACCATACACTGCAGCCATCTTAAATCCATAATTCAATGAGTTTTGACAAATGCATCTAACTGAAAACCATTGCCAAAGCAACACTATTTCCGTCAGCCCAGAATGTCGCCTTCTGCTTCATGCCAGCTGATCTCTCCCTCTATTTATGGCCCTAGGCAACCATTGATTGGGTTGACATAACATACTTGACATTTTTTAGAATTCTATATAACTAGATTATATAAATAGATTCAGCATGATTTTGAAGTTCATATATATATATATGTAGTTAATTTCTCTTTATCACTAAATGATTCTACTGTTTAGATATATCACATTTCATTTCTTCATTCCCTAATTAGTGGATCTTTGGATTGTTTTCAGGTTAGGACTATTGTGAATAAAAACACAATAAATGTCCATGTAGAAGTCTCTGTGTGGCTTATGTTTTCATTACTTTCAAGGAAATACCTAGTAGTGCAATGACTGGTCATATGATGGTCTATGGTTAACATCTGAAAACTTCCAGAATAGTTTCTGAGGTGACTGGACCATTCTACATTCCCACCAGTGGCTCACAAGGGTTCCAGTTAGCCCATATTCCCTTTAACTGTTGATAATGTCAGTTTTAATTTTAGCTATTCTAATGAGTATGTTATTAAAATCTCGTGGTTTTAATTTGCATTTCCCTATGATGAACAATATGATTTTTCATTATTCATATCTTATTTTGTGAAATGTTTACTCAAATCTCTTGTGTATTACATTTTTGAAATTTTATTAATTGGACAAGTTCTTTTGGAATCCCAGATACAAGTCTTGCTATATATAACGATTTTTCCCATTCTGTGACTTGTCTTTTTCTTCTCTCATGCTACACTGTATTTTGAAGAACAAAAGCATTAAATTTTGAAAAGTTTTAATTTATCAATTTTCTGTTTGATAACTTGTGACTTTTTGTGACTTATGAAGGAAATATTTGCCTATTCCAAGTTTGCAAAGGTTTTTTTGTCCACATTTTCTTTTAGAGTTTTGTCTTTTATATTTAGAAATTTTATCCATTTGGGGTTAATTTTAGTGCACGATGTAAGATGAAAGCCTAACTGTATTTTTCCCTTACAGATAATCTGTTATCATAGCACCATCTGTTGAAAAGTCTTCTCCTTTTCCTATTAGATTTTCCTGCACTTTTGTTGAAACATCAGTTGCCTGTATACACAAGTCTGTTTCTGACTCTTTTCTGTTCTGTTGATGTATTTATTATTCTTTCATCAATAGATTTTTGTAATTTTATAGTAAGTGCAAATGAGGTAATGATATCTTCTCTCATTTTGTTCTTTAAAAACATTGCATTGGCTCTTCCACTTGAATTTTCAAATGTGGTTTAAGGTCACTGTGCCAATTTTTATAAGATTGCCTCCTGAAATGTTGATTGGTATTGCTGTGGGTCTATAAGTCATTTGAAGATAAATAACATTCTGACAGTCCTGAATCTTAATTCTTGACCATAATACACCTCTACTTCACTTAGGATTTAAAATTTTTCTCTCAGTAATGTTCTGTAACTTTTTGTGTAGAAGTCATGTAAATTTCTTTTTTTTAATTAAGTTTATTGGTACATTTTAGGTATAAAATACAGTTACATTCATCATTGGGATCTTGTACCATTAAATGAGTATCTTGGTTCTTATTTTATTTCCCCTTCCCCTGCCCTCCCTTCACCCCCTCCATCCTTCCCTATTTGCAAAGACTTTGTTTCCACTTTTTTCCTTTTCTCATATTTTTTCTTTTCCCTTTTTTCCTTTCGCCCACCCCTCCCACTTCTCCTGGTCCTTTAGACCTTTTCTTCCTATTACACAATATCAATTATACATTTTTTAAAACTATAATATCAAGATCTAGAAGATATTACCACAGATTTCACAGAATTTAAAAGGATATAGAAAGCATATTACAAAAATCGTTTTTGAAATAAATTTTACAACTTCTAAGAAGTACCTTGGAAGACAAATTAATGAAACTGACTCTGGAGGAAATATAAATTTTGAATAGCACCTATTAAAGAAAGTATATTCCTAGCTTGAAAACCTACCTATATGACAACAGCAGGCTCATATACATTTTAACTGATACATTATATCAAACATTTAAAGGAGAAAGAAAAGGCCGTATGATCCTGTCAGTAGTTGCAGAAAAAGTATTGGACTAAATCCTACAGCATTTCATGGTAAAAGCTATCAGGAGACTAGAAGTAGAACAGAGACTTCTCAACAGATTAAAGACATGTACTCCATACTTCCAGGAAAAATGCCTTATATGAATGGAGAAGATACAATGCTTTCTCCCTAAGGTGGGGAACAAGGGCAAATATGCCTACTCCTCATCTGTCTGTTAAACTTTGAAACATAGGCCCCAACCAAAATAGTCTGGCAATAAAATGAC
Organism: Heterocephalus glaber; assembly: GCF_000247695.1. The sequence goes on from NW_004624884.1 coordinate 2,053,591, forward strand.
ACAGTTAGGATAGGATTGGCAAGGTAGGAGAAGTAAAATCTTTATATGTAGATGAAATGATCATCTACAGAGAAAATACCAAGAAATCTCGAGGATCCCCTAGAACTTGTATTTGAATTTAGCAGGATTAGAAAACACAAAGTATATACAAAAATCCAGGTCTATGTATACTTGCTATAAGTGAAGAATTGGATATTGAAATTTAAAAGTTATGTAGGAGTACAAAGGATCTAGAAAAGTAAAATCAAAAAGAAAACAATGTTGGAAGACATTTAGTACCTAATTTTAAGACTTCCTCTAAAGCTACAGTAATCGAGGCAGTGTTGGTGTAAGGAAAGACGTAGATCATTGGAATAAAATAGTGAATCTAGAAATAGAACCACACATATATGGTCCACTGAGTTTTGAAAGATTATTTAACAGTAACATTTTATAGAACATAAACTCAATTCAAGAGCAGAGGAAAAGATAGTGTTTTCAGCAAATGGCACTAGAACACCTGGTATCCATATAAAAAATTAACCTCACCCTTTTATTTCCATACATAAAAATAACTTGAAAGGATCTTTGAACCTAAATATGAAAGACTAAAACTATAAAACTCCAAGAAGAAATTATAGGGAGAATGCTTATGAATTTAGGGTAGGCAAGAATTTCCTAGGACATAAAAAACATGATGTATAAAAGAAAAAAATTGATAAATGAGATTCCATCAAAGTTTAGAACTTTAAATGATATCATTAAGAAAATGAAAAGTAGTCCTTAAAGAGACCATATTTATAATGCATATAACCTATGATCAGAATATATAAAGAACTCTTACAG
>NW_004624884.1:2055264-2067629 GCF_000247695.1 Heterocephalus glaber
CATCTGTTTTATGGATTCCATTTGTTTCCTGTGTTGGGATTCCATGGTGTTCCTCAGCTCCTCTATTTTTTTTTTAGCTGTGTCCTCTCTAGATTTATCAATCATGTTTTGTACTATGAGCACAATCTCTACTGTTATCAGAGAAATTACTGATTTCATTTTTTCCAGATCCTCTTTTGTTGCCAGTTCAGGGAGTCCAGGTGGTTGAGTATCAGAGTGTTCCATCTCATCTCCCTTTGGGGTTGCCCTAGGTGATCTGGAAGTCTGTTTTGAGACTTATTTTTGAGTCTTCTAATTTCAGTGGGGGTGGGGGTGGGATGTGCTGTTGGCGCCCGGGTGGCTCACCTCTTCTGGGCTGGGAGCAGTGGAACAGTGGCCCAGAAGCCCCTTCCTCTGGGCTGGAAGTGGTGCAATGGCCTCATGTAAATTTCTGATGATTTTATTCATAAGTATTTTGATTCTGAATTCTATTTTAAATGGAATTGACTTTTTTCCTACCTAACATTTATGACTTTTATTTATTTTTCTTGCCTTACTGCTATGGCAAGTGCTCTCTAGTATAATGTTCTTAATCTTAGGGGAAAACCACTCAATTTTTTCACCATTAAGTATATTAGCTATGGGCTTTCTATGGCAAAACTTTGTCAGATTGAAGAGTTTCTCTTTTTTCAATTTTCTGGAAGTTTTTAAAATCATACATTGATGTTGAATCACATCAAAAGTTTTTGACTATAGAAATTATTGTATCTATTTTTCTTCCTTGTATTAGTATATTGATTGTGCTTACATGATTAGTTTTATACACTTAAACTACTTTGCATTCCTGGTATAAACCTTCCTTGGCCATTACATATTAATTTTCTAAATATATTATTGTACATTGTTTACTAATATTTTGTGAAGAATTTTTACTCTATGTTTATGAAGGCTATTATCTTTTATTTTCCTTTTTTGTAATGTCCTTGCCAGCTTTTGATAATAGGGATATGAAAACTATATACCAGTATATTTGGTTGTTATCTATATATTTATCATGAAACATACAAGTGCTCAGGTTTGTTACAAATTATAAAATAAAAGTATGCTGTCTTAAATTATTCATTAGGAATAAAATGTTAAGAGGATGGGTCATTAGGGGCTCTGGTCAAATCTTAATAGAGACCTTTCCCAATCATATTATCTAATAGAACATTATTCATCCATCAGTTTTAGTATCTTGCCCTGTTTTATTTATTTGATTCATCATAATCCAACATACTACATATATAAAATTACATATATATATATATATATTTGCTTATCTCCTCCACTAACATGTAAGCTCCATGAGAAAAATTCCTTCCTTGTTTTCCTTTTAACTCTTGGCTTCTGGTTAGGATGGATTCTGGTAGATTTCCTTAAACATGTAGATACAGAGAAAGACCTCAAGAGAAACAGGACAGTTTTCCAGTTGAAATGAGCCACGGGAAGACTGCATGCTCTGGGGCCAGGCTGCCTGGATGTATATATTGGCTTTACCATTTACTAACAACATGATTTTAAGCAAATTGTGGACTCACTTTGTTGCCTCATTTTTAACAATTTGTGAAATAGGGTAAGAACAACATCCACCTCAAGGGATTGTAATAAGAATTAAGTGAATTAATACATATGAAACATTAAGAAAAGGACTTGATGTATAACAGGTAATCTCTATATCCTTACAGAGTAATTGATATGCATACTTCTTAGGCCGCACATCCATCAGACCCTTGGAGTTAGAAGCAGAGATGCCCTTCACACAGCTATTCTTTTTGTTGCATACAAGGCCAGGCTGATCTGCTCGAAGGCTCTTCCTCTCCACAGCTCAGCTATAACAGGACCAGAGTCTGCATTATAATTTCATGTCAGATGGGATACTCCTTTGAAGCTGTGCGGAGTGGACACAGCCAAGGTCTACCTCAGGCCACGTGGTCTACTGAAATGGAATAGGAATGAGGTTCTTTACAAGAAAACTATTGGGAAATGTCCAAAAAACACTGTGGAGAGTTTATATACAGGATCACAATTCATTTAGGGGTACAGTTAACTTAGACGTCTCATATCAGTACAAATTCTCCTTCTCTGGAGAGTTGACAGGAGACTGATAGCCATGCCCAGGGGTCTTGCTGCCATGGGTCATCTGCTTTGTCCTTTTCTGGGTTGACCTGAGCTGTCCTGTTCATAGGTCCCATGCTGTCCCAGATGAGCAGCTGGCGTGCTCTGCAGGGAACTGACTAGTTGTCTCAAGGTGATGCAGCTTTCCTCACTTCTGTGCTGAGTTTCAGTGCACACACTTGCGCTCCTGACAGCCAGCAGGTACCCTGTTACTGATGCTCTTTCTCTGCTTCCATTCCTCTTGCCTACACATTCCATACAAATGCTGGGCTTCTTTTCTCCTAGCATATCAGCTCCCTGACTGCTGAGCAGGAAACTGATTATGAAATACACTTCAAGTACAGCTGTTATGTAGAACACCCCACCCCCAGAAGCTAAAACAAAGCCATACTGTGATTTGTCCATCTTGAACTTCAGAGATTCCTCTTGGAAGCAACAAAAAACCTACTACCCAGTAGGAAAATGCCACTTCCCTCTCTACTGATTTCTTGTTAATAGTGGTATGTGTTACATTAGTGAAGAAAGTCCAGCCAAAATTTGTGAAAAGTTAAAAATTTCTGTGGAAAATCTGCAGCCAGGATCCTTCATGGGGAGAAATGAATATGGTCCCCCTAAGATTGAAAACATATACAGATGCTCATCCTCACTGCTTTTGTTTAAATTACCCGAAACCTCTTCTCATATCTGAGGGGCAGATGGGTTAGTTATAACCAGGTTTAGGATCTTATGTGGACCTAACTTAATTGAGTTCTTTTGACTTCTCTGAACATTTACCACTAACTTCTGGAAAAACCTCTGTCTTAGAACCATCCTTGAAGATATGGTCCATGAAGACCACTTCTAAATTTGATTTTTAAATTCCTTTCCATAGTTTGATAGTTTGAAGTCTCTAGTGGAAGAATCCAGAGACTGATCCATGGGTAGCTAGAGACAGCAGCACAGTGTAGATAGGAAGGAAGGAAGGGAGAAGGGAAGGAAGGAGGGAAAGAAGGAAGAGAGGGAGGGAGGGAGGGAAAGAGAAAGAAAGGGAAGAAGGGAAAGAAGGAGGGAAGAAGAAAGGCGGTGAACAACTCAATCAGGGGTGTGGGATAGGCATTTAAGGTCCCAGGGTGATAAATGCTAATTCTATGAAGCCTTATCTTGTATTTAAAAGAATCATCATACAATATACTTTTAGGTGTACTAAAATGCTATTCCTATGAAGACCAGTAGAAAATATAATCAAATGAAAAGAAAAATTAGACACTGTAGCTAGGCACTCTGCGAGGTTGAGACAGGAGGACAGCTAGCTGGAGCCCAGTCTAGGCAAAGGAACAGCTCAGCAAGACGCTATTTCAGAATAAAAAGGGCTGGGGATGTAGCTCAGTGTGAAGGCCCTGGAATCAGTTCCCAGTAACACACACACACACACACACACACACACACACACACTGTATTAGACGCTGTTCCATAATCCTCAGTCTTACTGCCATGTTTCTATAGGCACTTGTATTAGACATATCTATCACTGCCTTTCCTGGCATGTTCCCTGCTCAGAGGCCAAAAACCCACCTCATGGCCAAAGCCGATGACCAGGATTGGACATCTGACCAGATTCTGTGTCAGTCAAATTCTATATGTTATGAATCTGATCGAAGAAACAGAGAGTGACTGCTAGAACTGAAGGCCATGTGGGGTGGGCACAGGCGTGGTGGCCATGTGTGACATGAGCAGATGCCAAAGCAGGCAAATGGAGACGGGGAGAGAGAGACTCGATAATGTACAGCTGTAGGAGACAGAACAGGCCCAAGTCCAGGGACTGTCCTATAGCTAAAATACCACACTCCACTTTCTTTTCTATCCTCAGCATTGCAGAGAGTCGGGCCTTTACCGTAAACTGCCTTGGAGTTTGAGTGGGTTTATCTTACCTGTAAACAACAAGGGTTTGGAAGTAGCACCCCTTTCAGCGCTTGCGAGGTCAGTATCTCACCTGTTCAGATCCCTAGAAGGCTGGACTTCGCACACTGATTGAAATTCGTAGCTACAACTGATCATTTTTACTTTCAGTCCTTCTAAGTGTTTTCTACCATGCAATTTCACTCACCTTAAAAGTAACCCTGTTATGTATATTTTCTTTAATGATGGAAAAGCAAAATTCTAGAAGCCCAGCAGTCTCACAGGTCAGAGGCATCACTGAACATAGTGTGACGGAGGAGAGGCTAGAAGGGCTCGTATTCACACATCACTCTTCCTTGTCTTGTAAGTCTCTGAAATATCATTAGAATTTTTCCTGAAGTCATTTTGGCCTTCCAAGTCATTAATTAAAACACAAACATCTAGGCCAATTTTTCCCAGAATGCATTCTGCATAATTCTAACCTATCAAGATCTTTCATGGAAAAAGATAAGGGAGGGAGACAAATGCATAAGAACCGTGGCACACGGTGTCTCCTTCTCAATATCCAGCGAGTGCCCTGGCTCAAGTTTGATGAATGCCTTTAACTCTCAAACCAGTCTTCAAGTGTTCACTGGACATTATATTTGTCATTGCTTTTGTGGCCAGTGCTTGTCCCTTGGTTTTCATAAAACAGATAAGCAGAGATTCAGGTAGATAGATTGATGGATAGATTGATAGCACTTTCATGTCTCCCTTGCTTTCCCTAAGAAATAAAGGCATAGAGAGGAAACTGAGATGGCTATTCGAGTACTTTACCTTCACAAAAACCTTTTTCTTTCTTTCTTCCTTTTTCTTCGTGGTTCTGTGAGCTCAGGGTCTCACACATGCTACCTAGGCACCCTACCACTGGACTACACAGCCAGGCCTGAAAACTTCAATGTGTCTGAGATACCCTTGTCACTGGCAGGTAGAGGAAGGCAGACAAACAATAAGGACCTGAGAATGAATGAGGAGAAAGAAAATGATAAAGATAATATGCATAGTCTTAAGAGGATAGCTTTAGAATCAGGAAAACTCCCCCCACTGTAACATTCGGGAACGTACTTAACTTTCCCACCTTCAGTATACTTACAGAAATGACATCTAACTTTCCTTGGTGTTTTAAGGATTAAATGAAATAGCATAAGCAAAATACGTTATTTGGCCCCATTTATAGCCATCATAGTGAGCACTGTGGGTCAGGAACCACACCAAATGCCTTACATGAATTATTTCACTTAACCCCTAAAGTTATCTTTCAGATGTAGATGCATGTATTGGCTCCTCTTTTTGCCTGAGGAATCAGAGGGTTAGCAACACCAGGCCCAAGGAAATAGCAAAGTCAGGCTCTTCATATGTGCAATGTCTGTTAAATTAAAAATATGTTTTACACTGGGCCCTGAAGGTTAAAATCAGTCCTGCTTCAATTCTTTCTGCTCAGCATCGTGCCTCTGAGGACTACAGGACAGAAGCTGAAGTTCGAGCCACTCCTTTCTCCCCTGGCAGCGGGGCACTGTCCTGGCTTCAGGGAAGTTTGCAGGGGCTGCCTAAGGACAGGACAGTCTCAGACAGGAATGGAATGAGAATGGACTGGGAGGAGGAGATGGAAACATGCATTTATCCCACGTTCACGTAAGCACTCTTTCAAAGAGGAGAAACTTGCTGCCTCTTCTAAGCGTTCCTGCAGCAACACCTCAGATTTTGCTATCAGAGAACAAACGCCCTAAGACACCTCACACCTGGACACCACAGCCCCGCCGGTAGAACTCCAGAGAAATGACACCAAGTAGACAAGAAAGTCAGCGTTCCCAGTGACATGATGGCTAAGACACTGGCTTACTTTAATGTGTCCTGCAGTACGCGTTCATTGCACACTGGCAGAGGGAGAACACTGAAGTGCCACGAAACTTTGGTACAGACTACTGAGAACACCTCTGAGCAGAAGAAACTGCCAGGGACCTTTCCTTTCATCTTCTTCATGGCTTGCCTCTCTGTCCTCAGCTTTTCTCCTCCATGGGAAGGCTGTCTACAACTGGCATGAAAGATGGCTGCTACCTGTCCAAGGTTGGCATTCTCTCAGGCTGTGGCCCACAAGGTGGAGCCCCCTGTAGCACACCTCATGCAAAGGCTGGGACTGGCTCTGTGGGGAAGCAAACACAATCATCAGATCATCACTGCAAACCGGGTGACGGGATCCCCAGACTGCCAAGCCTGGGTCACATGACTGCCTACGAGGCCCTCTGATTAACAAGGCACTGGACGGAATTGCCTCGTTTATTTATATTTATCATGTATCTGAAATTTAGATTTAGGTTGAGCGATCTGTATTTTGTCTGGGAACTCTGCCACCAGAATCACACAGGACGGGCCAGAGCAGTTCCTGACACAGCCAGTAGTTGTGGCCCGGCAAAACCAAAATTTCTTAAAGACATGAGTCAGCTCAATCCTTCTGGTTTCATATTGAGCCTCAAAGCCTAGACCTCCATGTCAATTTGCGGAAGACACTATTCTCTCTGGCTGAGTTCTAGCTACCACCTGTTTATACAGTCAGTCCATTCATCTGAGACCTACATAAAGCTTGAAGCTCTAAACTGATTACTTTTAAAACCAGTGATTTCTGTGTCCAAGAGCCGTTGAAATTATATTTAAAACTTCACATTTTTTTCTAGCCAAATGAACATTAATGAATCTAACCAGACCACAATGCGTTTATGCATTGGGACTTACTATGTTCAAAGTTAAATATAATGTTTTAGCTTAAAAATGTAATGAAAGACTAGCTGTCTTTTTTCTTTTCCTTTTTTTCTTTTTTCTTAACAAACCAGGATATATGTTTTTAAAATGTTCAATCCCCAAAAAATGTATCTTGCCAAAGGCCTAGCCTACCAATTCCTATTGCAGAAATTAGTCTATTTAATTACAAAATATTTCAGGGGATTTTAGCCAATGGCTCAGATATTGCAAACAATATCAGAGAGTATTAAATTATTGTACAAAAGGAGGATTTGGGTGACCGCCTGAAATATATTGAAATGTAATCTATTTTTGAAAATCAGGCTCAAAAATCGTGACCTTGAGGTATATTTAAAAATGAAGGTACAAAATTCCCGTTTTCCCTTCTTTTAGTCTTCTAGTCATCCTCTTGCCCTCTGTGGGGGTCTCATCCTCATATAAAGCATGTTAAAGATGTAGAAAAATCTAAAATAGCAGGGTCTAATAGAAATATGCCAGCCAAATACGTAATTTTAAATTTACAGTAGCAGCTGTTAAAAAAGTAGAAACAGGTGAAAACAATTTAAGTATCCAAGATACCTTCATTTCAACATGCAATTAATATAAAATTATTCATGAGATATTTTACTTTATTTTTAAACATGTACTTTATGCTTTTTATATTTACTTATATTTTCAATTCATGCACCAATTTTTAATTGAAAATATTTAATCTATATTTAAATATCATAAAATTTATAGGGGTAGAAAGTGATTCGTAAACCCACAATGCTCCAAAACATTTTATAATTTTTCCATATAACTAAATCGAGTTTCAGTTTTTTTATTCAAATGCAAATTAATGGAAATTAAATAGGTAAGTAGTAAATGTATGTTTTTTGGTTTTTGGTTTTTGGTTTTTTTAGGTACCAGGGATCAAACTCGGGTCCTTGTGCTTGCGCAGCAGGTGGCGAAACCACTGAGCTAAATCCCCAGCCCCTAAATTAATGGAAATTAAATAAACAATGACTACATTTGGCTACCATGTTTGGCTGCAATATTTAATAGCACAAAATTAGGGTTACTTTACTTCCTAATGGAATTTCAAAAAATCATTTCAACCTTAGCTGAACCATAGGTGAACAATTTCTTTATGTTTCTAAGGACTTTTACTGTATTAGTTTTCTAGGATTGCCATAACAAATTATTGCAAACTTCGTGGCTTAAAGCTACCCAGATTTATTATCTTACAATTCTGGAGGTCAAATGTCTAAGGAAGTTGCACTGGAACCCAAATAAGTGGTGAACACTTGGTGTGGCCAGGGCTGTGGGCTCTCTGGCTCTGAAAGGAGCTCAGGTCCTTCTGAACCTGCTGTGTTCCCGGGATCATGCCCTTTTCTCTGTCTTGCAAATCAGCAACACTGCTTCCTACAGCCTTTCTCCAGCTGCCACATCTTCTTGAGCACATTTAGTAGGTGCCGTGATGTCTCATGATAGTTTTATGTTCCTTTCCTTTCCATGTGATAATTTGCTATCCATCTGTCTTTTTTAGTGATGTTTCTGTTAAAACCTTTTGCCCATTTTTAAAAGTTGGTTTGTTTCCTTATGATTCAATTTGGAAAATTCTTTTTAAAAAACTTTTTATTTTTTATAAGTACATGCAGTTTACTATCATGTTATGGAGTGGGTATGTGTACGTTTTACAGCTTGTTTCTTTTTTTAATCCCCTTTACTTTCTCTTCCCCTTCCTTCCTCCTCTAATTCCCCTGTCCCTATTTCCATTCTTATTGATATTATTAATCTTAGTTCATGTTTATGGTATATAATGTTTACATTCAGTGAAGTCACTAGGTTCAGCCATGAGTCCTTCACCAGATATATGACTTGAAAATGCTTTCTCTAAGTGTTTAACCCATCATTCCATTTTCATAAGAGTATCTTTTTTTCTTTCTTTCTTCTTGATTTTTATTTATCTGGTTGCTTTTTGTTTTCTTTTTAGTCTGAGGAATGGAATCCAGGGTCTCACACATCCTAGGCAAGCACTCGACCACTGGGTTACATCCCCAGCCCAAGAATATGATTCAAGAGCAAAAGTTTTAAAGTTTGAAATAAAATTTGCCAATGTTTGCTTTTCTTGGATTATACTTCTGAGGTCACATTAACAAAACTTTGCCTAGCTAATGTCAGAGAATTTTCTGCTTTGCTTTCTTCTAGAGGTTTTATGACTTTACCCTTAGATCTGTGACCCTTTTGGAGTTATGTTTTATATATGGTTCAAGGAATGGATCTTTGTGTGTATACATGGATGTCTAATTTTTACAGTAATTTAAAAATAGAATTAAAAAATCTTTACTAGATTTCTTTTGTATCTGCTGAAAATCAGCTGGTTCTATTTCCGAATGCTATTATGTTTCATCTTTATGTTGATTAATAAAATCTTAAAATAATGTAAGTGCACCTATTTTATTCTTTTTAAAAGTTCTTTGGATTATTTTAGGAGCCATGAATTTTAGGATTAGGATCAATTTCTAAAACCAAAATATCTGAAGGATTGGAATTGAGTTGATCTTTGGGACAAATTGACATTCTAATAATATTGTGTCTCTGAGCCATGAACATGGTATATCACTCAGATTATTTAGGTATTCTTTAATATTTCTGTAATATTTTAAAGATATTACCCATATAAATCTTTAATGACTTTTGTTAGATTTATCCAAAAGTATTTTTGATGTTTTAAAATATTCTATTTTTTATTGTTGCTAACATACAAATACAATTGATTTTTGTATATCGATTTATATCTTCTAATTTTGCTAAGCTCAATTATCAATTCTAGTAACCTTTTGTGGATTCCATTGTGTAGTCTACACAGATGATATATGACTAAGAGAGGTTTGCCACTTTCTCTCCAAACTTAAAGCCTTTATTTCTTTTTTGTGCTTGCCTGCATTGGTTATACCCTCTAATATAATAAATAGAAATTAGAAATGGCAAAAGCAGACATCTCTGTCCACTCTTATCTTTTACCTCGTTTGGATTTGGGATTGTTTCCACTGCTACATTCAGTAATCTTTTCTTCTGTGAAGTGTACTCCATTGTTAAATCTCCTTACCCCACTGCATTTAAGCAGCAAGCTAGGTGATTCTCACAAGCAGACAGAAAGCCTGCAGGAAGCAGAGAGAAAGGAGAAAGGTCCTTCTTCCTCCTGTAACCTGGCAGCATCTCTTTAGTGATCCTTGTTTCCCGACCCTAACATAGCAAATAATATGGAAACATGGTTCTTGATCTCAAATCCAGTATCATAAAGTAAAGAAGGATGGCTATGGAGTTGAGAAAAAATAATAACCCATATTAGATCCAAATTGTGTAAAGTTAGCTAAACTGGAACTAGCTTCCCACAATTCCTTTCTCTACACAGTCCCAGATTTGTAAGTATACATGTGAAAAAAAAGGACTTCCACTGAGGCAGGGGAGAAGCAGTGGCTCTATTCTCTGTGCTCCGAAGGTTGGAGAGGGAAGGGGCACTGGTGTGGCGCACATGTGGGGCTTACCAGGTTGGTGGAGTGGCACCTGGATCACAGGAACTGCAGTTCCTGCTACTTCCTGTTAGGAGGAGGAGGAGGAGGAAGGGGAAGGAAGAAGAGGAAGAGGAAGGAAGAAGGAGGAGAAGGAAGAAGGAAGAAGAGGAAGAGGAGGAAGAAGAAGGAAGGAAGAAAGAAAGATGGAGAAATTGAGTTATAATACACATAGAAGATCTGAGTAATATTTACATGGTCAAAATAATAATTGAAATATACCTAAATTGGTAGAATAGGAATTGTGTTTTGGGGTCTGGCTAGCTTTAGAAGAGCCAAATCTTCATCTTCACAACTGAAATATTAAACAAAAGTATTAGTGCACACTTTAGAAGCATAGATGTACATTTCAGAAAAAAATAACAGTGGCCTCTGGAATCAGGTCTCATAATTAGAGAAGAATGGGGCAGGACATTTCTATTTTTCATTATAAGGCTTCTCCTTCTCTTCTCCTCCTTCTTCTTCCTTTCTCATCTTTCTGTTTCTTTTGTTTCCAAGAGAGTCTCACCATATAGTTCCAACTCACTCGCTGTGTAGCCCAGGCCGGCCCCAAACTTGCAGCAATCCCCCTGCCTCAGCCTCCCAAGTGCTGGGTTTTTCTTGTTGTTTTTTTTCATTTTGTTTGAGACAAGGTCTCACCATGTAGTTCGGGCTGGCCTTAAACTCCCTATTTATGCAGCCGAGGCAGGAACTTACAGTGATTCTCCTGCCTCAGTCTCCCAGGTGCTGAGATTAGAGATGTGTCCTACCATACCTGGCTTTCATTAAAAGACTTTATAGTACAATTTGACTGCATTTTGATCATGAGAGTGACAGGATACAATTTTTATTTTTTACAAGTTCCTACAATCAGGTGCTGTCTAAGGAAAAGAAATAGATATAGGGTGAACTTTTATAAGGTATTATGGTCTAGGCAGTAAGTGACAATATTTGGTCAGAGATGGTAAGAAGTGGTTGAATTACACATGTGTTAGTGTATGTGCACATATATACACAAATATCTGCCCTTGCACTTACATGTATAACATGTATAATACTACACATAGTGTGTGTGTGAGTGTATGTGTGTGTGCTGAGGATCTAATGTACAGCCACACATGCTAGGCAAGCTCTCTACGCCAGAGCCATATCCCTCACCCTAGATATGCAGAGATGGTGCATAGATGGGTAGATTTTGCCTGTCTGGTGTACTCAAGGCTCTATACTCAACCCCAGCACTGCTAAAAAGTAAAAAAAGAAAGCAAAGAAGAAATGAAAAGCAAAGTTGCCTAGAGGTATAGTTTTGAGAATAAAGTTGATAGAACTTGTTGATAACTGAGTACAGAAAGTGAAGAAAAGGAGAGTCATGAATTCCCAGGTTTCTGGCTCAGGCAAGTAGTTAAGAATGGTAGAAACATTTTCTGAAGTGGGGGAGTTCTGCGAATGAGATGTGGTTCAGAAATGAAAAGTTCATTTTGGACATGTGAGTTAGAGTGAATGGTTGAAGGGAAGCACTCTGGATCAGACTGCTAGAGTCCAAGCTCCAGAGTAAGATAATTTCTCTCCAGGTCTAGAATGGAAGTAACAATTGAACTCACTTCATAGAGTTTCTGTAAAGATCAAATTATTAATTAGTAGGTCTGATTCACTGATTTATCCCAAGTTCCTAGAAGAGTGGCTCAACCGGAGTGGATTTCAGATGAACACTGCTGAATGAGTGAGTGAGTCACTGAATGAATGAATGCTTACACATTTCTAAGGAGATGTTGAATAGCCACATAGATGCATGTGGAGGTTAGGAGCTCAGGGCCAGTTATAAACTAGGAATCATCAGTGAAAATGCATTACAGCTAAGAAAGCAGCTATAATAAAGGAAAGTCCTTCAGGCCTTAGAGCACACTACAGCTACATTTAAGTTTATGCTAGTGCAGGAAGTGTCTGAAAAGACAGTTTAGAATTAAAATGTTCAGGGCCAGGGATTTAGCTCAGTGGTTCCACCCCAAGTGCAAGGTCCTGAGTTTGATCCCCGGTACAAAAAAAAAAAAA
>NW_004624884.1:2070392-2100836 GCF_000247695.1 Heterocephalus glaber
AGGGAGGGATGGAGGGGTTGAAGAGAGGGCAGGGGAAGGGGGAAAAAGTAAGAACCAAGAGAGACTATGTAAAGGTGCAAATTTCCAGTGATGAATATCATTATATTGTATACCTAAAATGTACCAATAAAATGTGAAAATTTTAAAAAATAAATAAAAAAGAAAAGTATAAGCATGGTTATAAAGAATTGACAAAAGAAATGAACAGAAACTCATGAAAGGAAGGAAAATACAGATAATCAATAAAGAGATGAAGAACTTCAGTCTCGGATAATGAAAGACATTACTGAACAGAAAAGATTTTTCCACATAAAATTAGTAAATATTTTAATAATCAGGATTACCAGGGAAAGAAGGCGTATTTTATTCATGATATATTGCAAGTGGGTAAACTTTATAGCTGGAATTTTGAAAATATACATCAAAAGTACCTTTAACATGAACAGACTAATAAGAGCAAAAAGCAATTTACAAAAAGAGTATACTATGGGTCCAAGTTTGTTATGTGAAAGAAAGATTTAAAAAATACATTCAAACCATAGAAATGATTATGTTTTAGTGGAATAATTTTGGGTAATTTTTATTTCAAATTTTTACTTCACAGTTTCTGTAATGAGCATATGTTTCATAATTGTGAAATATTTAAACTGAAAAAATAATATAGTACTATTTAGGATGTTTCTGTTAGAAAAATGTATTAAAATAGTTGGAGATTTAAAATTAATATTGATGAATTTAATATTTATGAAATTTATTCATAGTGAATATGTATAATGATCATCAAAGACTATTAAAGGTATTGATAAAGAAGTTGATGTGTCATTTTATAACAGAAGGATCAGTTTGGCAAGACCTGGGTCCTTGGATTAACTTCAGCATCACTAAAAGTGGGACATTGAGACATTATGTACCTTGTGATCATGTACAGTAGCACGCACATAGAGCCACCCATGAGTGCTGTTGACAGGAAGGAAAGAAGAAGGGAAAGGAGGGTAGGAAAGATGGGAGGAGGAGGAAAGGAAAATCTAATCAAGATTACAGGTATATCAGTTTACAGGAAATACAGAGATGGAAGAGCAAGCCAAACAATGCCACCAGGAAGCTGTTGACCAATCAGAGCATGGGAAAAAATCAAACTTAGCCTTTTCAAAACTAAATGGTTAGAAAAAGCAGGGAGGAGGCCTTATTACAGATTGAAAAAGGTAACAACCAAGAATGATATAGGGTCCTTTTTGAATCCTGATTTGAACAAACGTATGAGTCATTTTTTGCATCAATCAGAGGAACTCGAGCTGTGTTACATGATATCAATGGCTGTTTGTTAATTTTGAAGTTATGGTAATGGTGTGTTATGTTTCAAGTAACCTTATCTATTAGATATGCACACTGAGGTGTGTGTTGTATCTGATGTTTGGAAATGTATTTGTTCATAGTCTAGAATTTAAAAGAAAATAAAAACCTACTATACTTCATGGAGTGAGCTTTATTACAATGGCCAAAATTGTGATGAACATTGTAGCTTAATGATTGCTGCATTAGAGCCAATGGACTACCCTCTCCACTTCTGTGTACATTTGAAAGTATCTCTAATTAAAATTTATAAGTAAACTGTTCAAAGTATTAGCACAGTCTTTTAGCTTGAAGAAAATGCATGTATCTGCTCATAGTTTTGCTATCATTGGGCATTATCCAAGTTTGTTAACACAAACATTATTCTTTAGAAATTGAGGTCTTATGTCTGACTGGACAGATATTTGGGGCTTTGTAGCTTAACGTGAAAATGTAAAGATGATCATAGAGCAGACACAGATGAGATGTCATGAGAGAAAAATATCAGAGAAGGTGGAAAAGAAAAGTAACCTTTTTAGGACACAACACACTCTCCATATGGCGTTTGGAAAGAAAGAGAGGTACAGATTCCCTAAGAAAAGTAAGAGCTGTTCATCTTCCTGCACAGCTAAGGGACAGTTTGAATCAGGAACACTTCTTGAAACTTTTCCAAGTGCTGCAGATTGAACCTTGCTAGGTAACTGCTCAACCACAGAGCTCTATTCCCAGTTCAGGAATGGTGAGTGTGTTTAAGATTTCCTCACTCTCCTCCCAGTACCTGTGTGTCTGACCTTACAAGAGGTCTGGAATGGTCTGTGGAGACTGAACTCACATTCTGCCAGCCACAGCTGAATTGTCCATTCCCTTTCCACTGGCCCCCACATCCTGTACTGGAATGCCTGGCACACAAGCTCAATGAGGAGTATTCGACCAATTGACTGAATACCTTTTTTTTGTTTTAAAATTACTTCCCAATCTTCTCTCCCCTGTTCTGCAGGATAAAGGTTTGTTTTCACTGAGAAGTGGCAAATAAAGGCTTTAGACTCCCTGAAGATTAAATACTAAAATTCTCATAACAATTTTTTGTTCTTAAGGGACTGCATGAATTTGAAGGACATTTTTAATGCCTAAAAGTGCTCTAGGAAGTTCACCAAGAACTCTGTCATCACTGGGCATTTGAAAACCCCAAGAATTTCTCTCACAGTGTGTTTGAGAGTATTCAAGCTCAATGCAGGGATGTAGTGGCTTCTATTGGCATTTCTGTCTTTCCCCACCTCCCCTAAGGGAAATGGCAGTTTCTTTTCAGGGTCATCCACAATGCCAGCTGCCTTTCGGTGAGCAGAAGATAGCCCTGCCTGTCTCCCCCAGCTCCCCCGGCTCTAATAAAAGACAATCCTACCACACAGTACAGCTGCCCAGCAGGGAAAGGGCTGGTTTCTATAAGGCAATATTTCTCTCTTGAGAAAGTACAGTTCATAACTCTGGCACTATCAAATTTCCAGGTCATCTTTTCTTGCTGGGAAAAAGAATCCTTAGGAAGAGTAGCTGCTCCCTGGAGGGAGGAGAAGGCAACAATTGCCAGTGAAGTGACCCTTGTCCTGAAAGATGGCCACAATGAGCCCCAGCGGGGCTCCCAGCTGCTGGGCAGAGGTTTGGGTGACCACAGACTGGAAGATCCTTAAGTGGGGCAATGTGCACAGCCACCTGTGCATCACTCACACATGGAACAGTGCAGTCACCAGCCATGTGCTGTCATTGTGGAGGTGCTGAAGCTGCTGGGAGGATTAACTGGACATGGCACTGGCTTTCTCAGGTGCACACGCACTGATCACTGAATGCCATTTTCAAGGACAAAAGGAAGAGCTCTGCAAAGGAACCGAGAAAATAACAAGAGAAATATACCCTCCACCTTGTTACCAAAGGGCTTGCTTGCCCCAAAACAACCAGCTTCCTCCTCCAGTGTCTCCCATCACCTGGCCTGTGGCTGCATTTGCCTCCAAACCTCTGGGTTTGGAGTCACCTCAGAAGTGGAGGAAGGAGCTGATCTCAAGCAGGGCTACCTTTGCCGTGACATTTTTCTTGTTCCTTAAAGAACACACACATGTACTCAATTTGTAGCCTCACCCCAGACCAGGAAATGTGTCAAGTCAACCACTTTGTGACCTTTGAAGTATATCCCCAATCATTCAAAAATCTAGGCAGACCAAGTCAAGGGAAAGGGAATAATGGCTTGATGTAGAATCGCTGGTTCCATTTGAGGTTCACTACATCATTACTTGTTCGTATTTACTGAATACCTTACCTGTTCTATTATTTGTCTTCTCACATGTGTGCTGTTTTTGCTTTCTAATTGCTTTTATTTACCAAATGTCTTACCCATTGTATTATCTAGTTTTTCAGATGTGCCCTCTTTTTCATTGCATTGCACAGTCTTGCCTACTGAAGTTGGTGCATGGTGAATTAACAACCTGAGAAGTGTCAAGCACCCTGCCTGTTTGGAACTCTGCAAGAGATGGGTATTTCTTTATATCTCCACCTGACAGCCAGTGTCTTTCAACAAGAACTGAATGATTTGCCTTTAAAAGGAAAACTATAACACTGAAAATTTGACCAGGATCAAATATTTTGTTGTATCAAATAACTTTGTTTATTCAAAACATTATTCCAATGTCCTCTATTTTCTAAAAACAAACACGCAAACCAATAAATTTTTGGATTCTTTTTTGTAATTTAAAGAAGCTATATTAGTGTTTACATTTCTAGAAATAGCTATGTGTAAAAATGGGTATTCCCAGTATGTCCATGAAGAAGTTCACAATGGAAGATAGTTCTAAAACATAGAAAGCCCACAATAGATTGAATAAATAATAGCCTGATTGGTTGAATGTACTTTATAACATTCTGGGTTTTCATAGTTCACATTTTATCATTTTCTCCCATGTAAATACTGGACAGAAAAGTAATTTGGTTTTTTTCTTCTCTTCTAAGAAAGTTGAGGCTGCTTTACTTGTGGTCGAGCATTGAATCGAGCAGGATCCTGTAATAACACGGTTCACAAAACAGATTCTGATAAAGCTGTGGGACAAATTACAGCCAACAAAAGGTCCTAACCGCACAGAGAGAAAACCTCCTACAGCAGAAAACAAGCCTACTTTTCTGTCCAAACCAGTGTTTAAAAGAAATGCATTCTATTTTCTCTGGAGGCTTTTCTTTTCCTTGTGAGCAATACCTTGCTCTGCTGTCTACATTACCACTGGAGCTTTACGAGCATTCATAAACTGCATATACTGTCTTGACCAGTTCAGGCTGCTATGACAGAGTACCAGAGACTGGGTGGCTTAAACAACAAACATTTATTCCTCACGGTTCTGGAGGCTGGAAGTCCAAGCTCAGGGTACAAACACAGGCTCAGGATGAGCCTGCTCCTGCTGCACCTCCCCTGGCCTTCCTCACCTCCCACATGCAGCCAGCGAGAGCTTGGCCCCTCTTCCTTCTTTGGAGGTATTAATCTCACCATGAGCTCACCCTCATGACCTCATGTAACCCCAATTACCTCCCCAAGCCCCACCTCCAGATGCCATTGTGTTAGGGGAGATGTTTTCAACATAAGAATTGGGGGGATACAAACATTCAGCACACACAACACACAATTAATAGGTTCTCATGGGTCTGCTAGGCTCCTTCACAAACACTCAGCCACGAAGTGTGTGCCTGTGCGTGAACAAATTACTAGAGATTATTTTAGGTTTTACTGTCTCAAAGCTATTTAGGACCAGATGGCCTTGCAATCACAATTATTAAGAAATAGCTTTATACAGCAATTTAACCAGATGATATTCTCCATGCTGTAGTAAAGATAAATCAGAAACTATGCTAAAGCCTTTAACCTTTTCTTTTCAACTTTAAGGCTTTGGGTCACCAGGAGACCCCATAGAAATCAGAATTCTGCACATTCCCCCATGTTCATGTTTAGCATTTTAACAAATATGCACTGGGGGGAGGCCCTGAGACTCAAAGATGAGCAAGATGTGGCTCTTTTCCAGGAGCTACCAATCTGAGAAGCCAGATTTATAACAATGTAAGAAGCATGAAATCATCAGCATGAAGAGGAGGGTCTGGAAGTCGACAGCAGCAGAGGCTCAGTTCTCCTGAGGAACAGACGATAGCATGATAGAACCAAGTTAATGGTTGTTTCCCAATATCCAATTTCCCTACAGGTGGGATTGTGAGGAATTGACCTCCCACCCCAGTTCCAAGAGGAACTCTTGTAACCTACTTGACATAATCCAAGCCCCTTCTCAGTGATTAGCTTAAAAATGGACACTTCATTATTTTCCACTGGCCAACGGAACTGATCTAAAGGGCATAAGTTGGTCCAGTCCAAGGGAAATGCAGGATGTTTGCAAAAAAGCCCTCTCTCTGCAGAGCCACCTCAGCCCTCTTTTCTTGCTATTGTGAGTCTTCCTGGTCTTTTTGCTGGTTTCTCTCTCATCACAGACCTCTTGGTGTTTAAGGCACCACAGTTCAGTCTTTGGTTTTTTCTTCTCCACCCACCCTTGCTTCCTTGGCAGTTCATCCAATCTTGCAGCTTTATTGTCCATACGTTGCCACGATATTCATGACTTGTTAAACATCTCTCCCAAGCAGAGATACTAGACCCCTCTGCTTACTTGATGTTGAGGACCTGGATGTGCACAGACTTCCAAAACTCAACGTGTTCCAAACTCCACCTCCCAAGCCTGTTTGCACCCACAGCCTTCCCCTTATCAGAGCATGGCTAGGCTGGAAGCCCTGGAGTTGTCCTTCTCTCAGCTCCCTGCATCCGCTCTCTCGGGGAATCATGTTAGCTCCGAGTTCAGACTCTCTCCTAAACTGAACCTGGCCTCTCACCTCCACTGCCCATTGCCCTGCCCATCCGGTCACCTCCCCCTGGGTCATGAGCCTCTGAGAGGGGCCCCAAATGCCATCGGTGCCCTCTTAGTCTCAGTTCTGCGCACAGGCGAGAGTGCCTTGTGTACCTGAATTGGATCATTCACTCTTTGGCTGGAAGTCTTGCAGGCATCAGGCCTTTGCAAAGGATTCTCAGGACTTAGCTTCTGGCTGCTGATTTACACCCTCCCTCCCGCTGGAGCCTTCGCTGGCTCCCCTGCCGGTGGGGGCCTCCCTGGAGCTGTCCACCAGCGCTAAGGACCTCTCTCACCAGCCTGGTTCCTGGCACTCCCTTCAATGCCTTCCCAAGCTGCCGCCTGCCTCCCTCTCTCATCTCCGTGCGTCTCCCCCTCCCCATGCTGCTCTCTTGATGAAGCCCTCCCTGATTACCAGACATAAATCTCAATTCACCCTCCTACACCACAGGTCCTCACTACATGTACCAAGTTCTCCTTTTCCACCTAGACCTTCTCATCTTAAAATCTACATGATTTCACATGTGTCAGTGTGTGCACAGAGATGTACATATCTCCTTCCACTGGAATATATGCTCCACAAGGAGAGGAAGTTTCATTCCTGCTACACCCCAAAGGTCTAGGGCAGACAGTGCCTCACTCACAGTAGGTGCTCAATAAATATTTGTGAAATAAATTTTAAAAACAAGGAAATCAATCTGAGGACAAATCCAAAACAAATAGGAAAGAACTGAAAGAACTAGATCCAAAGCCCTGATTAAACTATGCTTGAAATCTACACCACTGCTTGATTTTTATTCAGTAGCCTATGATGTATGTTGGAAAAATACAATGTTAAATATTAAATTTTTAAAATTTTTTACTACAATAAAAGATACATTATCATTAATCCCACCCAGAGAAATCTAAAATAAGTAGGACTCATTTACTCCAGAAAAGCCTCCTGCTCCTGGATGCCGTGTCTACTGGGATGACCCCGCAGGACTGCTTGTCTTTTCTTTTGCTCTCCAGCCCTTCTCCTTAGTTGAAAGCAACCTGTAGGGCCTTGTTCTGCCTTTACCTCACAGAACCAGTCCTTTCATCTAGAACATATAAAAAACTGAAAAAAATCAGACCCTTAAAATTTCAATCCAAAAATGAGCACCTGAGAAGAATACACACTTCTCAGATGAAGTAGAAATGGCAAATAAATACACAAAAAAAATGTTCAACATCACTGGTCATTCAAGAAATGGAAATTAAAACAGCACTGAAATTCCATCTCACTCCAGAAAGACTGGCTATTATCAAGAAACCCACCAACAACAAATGCTGGTGGGGCTGTGGGGAAAAAGGAACACTTCTCCACTGTTCACTGTTGGTGGGAGTGCATAATGGTACAACCACTGTGGAAATTAGTGTGGAGATTCCTCAAAAAACTAGGACTAGAGGTCCCATTTGATCCAGTTATTCCCTTTGTTAATAATTCAAATATTTTGTGCAAAAAAAGGGTATAGTATTATTAGGAAACAAATTGAGAGATAGATTAGCAATTGAAAATATATTCTTTTAAGATCATAATATACAGTGTATTTACCATTATTATTCTCTGATTATTTGTGTGATGAAAAATTATTTTCATAAAACTATTTTTACATTTTGTTTATTAATATCTACTTGTATTACACTAAAATAAAAATTAAAAATAAATGGAAAAATAACTGGTCCTGTCATTGTTGGATCTCTTCCACTGGGAGCAGCACTCATAGGGGGCTTAGGGGCCCTTTTGAAAATGTTCGTGTTGTGGGATTCATTATCACAAAGATTGCTGTCGTGAAAGCTGTTGTACTCTGGGTCCAGGGCAGCTGTCGCTAACTGTATGCGCCACACAGCTCTCAAATGTCCCACACAGTCACTTCTGTACTGCCGCTAAAGTGATTGCATATGGAAGTCCTTTTCTTCCTATTTCTTTTTTATCATTAGAGGTCTTTGTTGATTTTCTTTTTGCTTTCTTTTTTTTTTTTTTTGGTACTGGGGATCCAACTCGGGACCTCGTGCTTTTGAGGCAGGCACTGGAACCACTGAGCTAAATCCCTGGCCCACTTCATTGAATTTTTAAAATGTTATGCGTAGGTAGGTTGTATCACCTATGAATTTCATCTCAGCATAATAAAAATGAAGGTAGGCATTACTTTTATGCAAAGGCAGCATTTCCCAGACACAGTCCAGAACTGTTAGAGCCTGGAACCCTAACAGATCACCAACAGACAGCCCGTGCACCTACCCTGCATGAAACCATGGTCCCTCAGGTCACCAGGGATCTGGCATTCAACTCTGGTCATATTCGACCAGTTTGACCTAGGATTCCCAGCAAATTAAAATTTCGGATGAATAATGCATCATATTTTTGTATAAGTATGTCTCATGCAACAGCTGGGATACACTTCCACTAAAATTTTTTTTATTTTTTATCTGCTATTCAAATGTAACAAGATGTCCTATACTTTTGTCTGCTAAATCTGACAATCCCAGGTTTTTCTTCTCTTTTTCTCCTCTTCCCTTCTTCTCCTTCTTGTTTTCCTTCTTCTTTCCCAATACATAAAATCAGCTTTTTACATTAAAATGCGTGCCTCTGGACTGCTCTGAGAAGCAGGGCTGCAGACTGGCTCCCCACAGTGGGAAGGACGCTGCTCCCTGAATGGGGTCAGCATCCGGGTCACACAGCCTCCCCCTCCATGTGTGGCCACGAATGAAACTCTCACCCTCACAGTGGAGGGGAAGAGGGAGCTGCTTCTGTTAGCCATTGATTGTAGCCATTAAAAATGGGAAAAGAAGACACCGGTCAGTAAGGTCACACGTTTCATAAGAAACAAACAGAACTCAGGGAGGAGATAGGTTCTTTGGTGAGGTGAGGATTTTCCTTGTGTGTTCTTACCTTGGACCAGCTGAAACCCAGACATGGGGTTAAGTAGGGAAAACATGAGCGGACAGACATGGCAAAGTACTGGTTTTTAAAAATCCACAGTTTTCTTTTCCTTCTTATCTTAAGTTTTCCCTTAGTGGTGATTCCACTGGGAAGGCACAGGGGGAGATAAAAGGACAGCAGAGGATGTAACGGTTAAAGATACGGAGTTGGACATATGCGAGGCAAGAATTTTGGCTTAGGGTAAATTTTCTTCATCTTTCATTTCTAAAACTGTTTCCTGCTCTAGGATGTTTGGGTGAGGGCAGGAAAATAGCCCTGTCCCACGTCAGAGATTGGAGAACAGTTAAAAATCACATGTGCAGGCTGCCAAGCACAGCATCGGTACAAAGCAATTGTTCAAAAAATGGGAGATGTCCCCATCTGCTTGTGACTTCGAGGGGAGGTGAAGAGGGAGGCACATCGCAGGAGCAGACGCGGGTGGCGATTCCCACTCCACAGACAGCAACTTGACGCATCCCTAAGGCTTCCGGTGCGCATGCGCTAACATTCCTTCTGCTTTGCTCGCCCCTTAGGGTGGCTCCTTACGTGGACGTAGGGCTCTTGGTCAGGAATGGTTTTCCTCAGGCAAAACCATGGTGTGTGACTCTGCTCAGAGCTCGG
Source organism: Heterocephalus glaber (assembly GCF_000247695.1). Next base: position 2,080,191 of record NW_004624884.1, read on the forward strand.
TGACCTTCACTAGCGAGACACCTGCCCCCATCCTGGTTTCACGGTGGGTCTCTGAGGGAGGGCTGGGGCCACCTAGGCCCTCTGCGCGCCTGCCTGGCTCCCTGGAATTGCGCAGACGCAGACGCAGACGTGAGAAGGTGGGCGGGCCAGGTCATTCCAGGGAGGGGACCAGGCTAGTTACAGCCCCTTGCACCGAGGAACAAGGCTCGTGAGTGTCTCCTGAGCAGTGAGCGTCCTGGCCACGTGTGAAGGGGACACTGAGGCAGCGAAGAAACTTGTCAGAGGGCACCTAGGGCCCACCCTGGGAGCTGCTCTGCCTGCTGAGCGGCCCGTGTCAGGAGGCTCTGGGTCTCTCCAGGGAAAGGCAGGGCTGGGAGGGCACCGGCTCGCACGGGAGAGCCAGGGAGCCAGGCCTCCCCTGGTGGTGCCCACCCAGCAGCTGGGGAAGGAAGGGAACTGAGACCCATGCCCAAGAGCCCAGGCTGGGGGGAAGGCTCAGCCCTGCCTGTTCGGCCTGCTGGAGAGACAGGTGCCCAAGGCCCAGGGCATCTTTACCATGTGACCTGGGCAGAGTTCCCTGGGGAAATTCTGTCTCCGAAAGTGATTGAATGAACAGGGCTGACAGCAGGTGGAGGAGAAGGAAGGTAAGAGCACTGTGGGCCACCTGCCTGTGCGAGGCCCTGGAGTGCTAGCTGAAACAGTGTCTGCTTTGTGTGGCCCAAACCTTGGTCTTGTCTCACTTCACTGAGCAGTTCCAGGACCTGCCAAGGTGCGGACCTCACCCCAGCCCCGACTGGGGCTGAGTGCCCGGTCAGCCAACAGCTGCTCCTTGTGGCACGTGGCTGGTGGATGAGGTCACCTACACAGTTACCAGTTCTCTTCCTTACCAGTTATTTCATGTGTGCTGCATTCGAGTGAAGGAAGTGCTTCAAGCAATGCTGCTCCTCCGCATGTGGGACAGAAATCACAGCGGGGCCTCCTCCGCACACAGTGAGGCTGTCCACTTGTACAGGGAGGGATGAGTCCTTTCTTCTCAGTCAGGCTGTCTTGACTTGCCAGGGCACTTGGTGACAAGGCTGCTCCGTGCTTAGTGGCCCTGGACAGTTTGTGGTGCTTTTCTTGGCAACTCTACCTGTCCCACCTGCAGAGAGGGAAGGAAGCAGTTCCCTTGCCCTCTCTCCCCCAAGCCCAGCACACACATCTGTGTATCTGTACACACAGGTGGGTACTTAAGACATTTCTGTGGCAAGCATCTGCAGCTCTGCCTCTGGAGCATGCACCTTCCCGGCCCTTGTGGGTTGGTGGGGCCTAAGACTGGCTCTGCCCAGTGGAGCTGATGAGAAATCCTCCGGGTCACCTCTGGGCTTTGCATTGCTGGCAGGTGCCCCTGGAGCTCCTTTCTCTCTGCCTGGGCCCCCAGGCTGCTCCATCCCCATCCCCCGAGGAGCACCACAGGGAGACTCCACCCTTGCCACCAGGCTGTCTGTGAAGGCACTGGGCAGCCGGCCTGGCTGTACACTTCCAGAGCCAGACGCTCTTTGTCCAGCAGCCCCCATTTCTTCCTGCAGATAAACCCAGGAGGTGAGTGCTATTGTCATCCTCATTTTGCAGATGAAAAAGCCCCAGCTGAGAGAAATTAATTAACTTTCCTAAGAGCACTGCAGATGGTGGGACAGTGCTCCCTTCCAGCTCTCCCTGGCGAGCCCAGCCCTCAGCTCTGAGGTGTTTTCTGAGCCACCCATGCTCCCAAGATACATGCGCATCACTGTGTACTTAATTGCAAAACTAAACTTCCCTGTTGTGTTCAAAATCCACATGCTCAAAAAAAAGGGAAATCTGTTTTTTGACAAACTGGGAGCATCCTAAAGTAGCACTTAATGGTTGACATTCTCTCTTGCTAGCAAAGATGGCCTGGCAAATATATACTCTCCTCACAGCAAGCAGCCCTCAGATAAGAAAATTTGTTTTATTAACCCTAAAATCATTCTCAGAATTGATGGCTGTGTAGATGACCTCTGGCCTGGCGTAATATAGCAATGTGTCTGCCGCAGTAAAAATGCCAGAGTGAGACAGGTCCCACAAAAGGCAATAAAGAAACAGCATTCCAGAGACAAACACACTTGAGACACGTGTGACAGCCATGGGAAGGGGACCAGTCAGTTACAAGAGATGACAGTGTTTTGGCAGCCTCGGTTATTCTAACTGACAGGACAAATAAAACTAATGTAAAGTACTTTTTTAAAGAGCATGTCTTAAGAGTTCCAAATATAAATCAAAGTTGGTTGGGGACTTTGATTCAGTCTGCCGGGCATCCTTCTTCTTGCAATGCACTGAGGTAGGCACTTTTCCTGTTACAGATGTTAAAACCTTTCTGGTTCTACTAATTTTTCTTTGGTTATTTGATTTAATCTGGGGTTTATTCTGGTGTTAATCCTCTCAGACTGACTTTGTCCCTCAGACTGCCTTTGAGGCCTATCCTCATCTGGCTATACTTAGGGCTAAATGCAAATCCACCATGAATTTAGCAGGAATATAGAGGTCATCCATTAAAATAGCCTTCTTGTTTCAAATGCATCCTGTTCTAAAGAGATTGTGAAATGTCTTTTGGACTTTGTTCATTTGGACCCCAAAATATGAGCATGACTTACTCTAAAATGTCTGTGTGTACTTTTATTTTGTCACTTCTGGAGGCAGAAATGAACTTTTTTCTTAAGATATGCTCATATTTACTCTGAATAGAAATAAGAACTCCAAATAAAAAGTTTTGAAAAGTCTAGGGAAATCCTTCCTTGTATTTGTTTCTTAGGCGGCTTATCTATTAAAAGGAGCCAAGTGCTATAAAGATCTCCTCCGGATGATAACTCTTCACCTAGCCCACCACTGCTAGTATTGGCACAATCAGGTTCTACTTTATTCCTTGGTCAAAGACAAAGATATTGGTATTCTTAAGAACAAGACCTAAGTCCACGGGCTTCTGAAGTCTTCAGTGGCTCAGTGTCCAAAACTTTCCTTCCTCAAGATGAAGCTCAAACACAACTTAGGTTAAAGAAGTCTGCTACTTTGGTGGGCAGGTAAGGGTTGGAAGGTTTGGGTTGATACCCAGGCAGGGAAGCAAGATGGCGGCTCTAAGAGACCCAGATCCTCCTTTGTTTATCTGCCTTTGGCTTCCTTAAAAACCAATGTGCATTAGATTCCTCTTCTGTAACAGAAAGAAAAGTTTACAGCCACCAAGAAAGCAAATCCTACCTATGTTCTGGCAAACAAGGTTGGCTCCTTCCACTCCTGCTGTGGGTTTTCTACAGTGTGGGGTTCAGAGTGAACCATAAGTATTTAAGAAACTGTGCTCTGTTAAATGTTTCCACTTACCACATCTGAAGGCTCCAGTGTCTCCTAGTTAGGGAGAGATTCAATTGGTGGTTGCTTCTCCTGGAAGACCCCTAAGAGAATACAGCAGATCTGAAGTCTGCCTTCACAAAAATTCGACTTAGTGTTCGCCTCCCAAACACATGTGCTATGTGCTAAGATAGCACTGCCAGTAAGAGCAGCTTACAGCATGGAAATGTTACTTTTTTACAACCTGTTTTAACGGGATTGGATTCAGTGGTATAAATTTCACTTACCCTGCAGAGAGAGAGAGAGAGAGAGAGAGAGAGAGAGAGAGAGACAGAGAGAGAGAGATTCATTCACATTTTCTCCAGACTTCTGGTTCCTTCCTCAGATTCATCAATACTGCCACTTAGGGCTTCTGTGCTGATTGGAAAGCCAAGATGAGGATTTTCTTATATAAGCTGTAAGACAATGGCTGTCTTTGGGTATAGTTCTGAAGCTTCAAAGAAGAGTCACACGCACTATAGATGTCAGTGCAAATACAGAAAGTTAATCTTTTCCCTGCACAAACAGACAAGGTGGCATTCATTGTTTCTTCCACATGCATGGCCTCAGAGATGGAGACAAGGGTTCCCAGGGCAAGACTTTTGTAAAGCAGCACTCAATAATCAGTACAAAAGATGATTTCACGTGTGTGGTCTCATTGCTAGACTGGGGGCATAAGAGCTAGAAACTCTTGGGTCTTGTGATCCATCTATCACCCAATCGCTGTGCATCTGAGTCTTCGTTATTCTCTACCTCTGTTTTCCATGACAGTGAATGAGTCTGACTCGGCCATCAGGCAGTGTAATAACCCCATGGGGGTGGGTGCGTTTCCCCTCCACATTAGCCAGCCTCTTAGAAGTGCCTTTATTTATACCTTTCCCTGCTGGCACGGACAGCACACAGAGCAAGGCCTGGCCAGGCATGGAAATGGCACCCCAGAGTGAACAGATATCCCTCAGGTCACACAGCTGTGACCCCCATTCCCCACTTTTCACCAGAGCTTTCTCGAGCTGCGTTGGAAAGCTATATTGCTATTGGTTAGAAGTACTCGTGTCTGACAAGAAAAAATGATCTCCTCAGACCACAGATAAATCCTTTGGAGGGGAAATGAAAGAACGGGACCCGAAGGGCTGGGTTCATGCTGTGCACCTGCAGGATTCCCCATGCACCTGGACCAGAGTGGGGCTTTGCCAGCTCATGCCTGTGGGGACACACTGGTAAATGCAGTGTGACTCAGCAGGCCTGGGTGGCCCTGAGAGTCCGTATTTCTAACAAGGTCCTAGGTATGTGATTTTGCAGCTCTCTGGACCACACCTTGGGTAGCAGAGAAATAAAGTGTAGCATCTACCTGCCCTCCTCCTCCTTCCAAAGTGCAAAGCAGTATAATTTGGGCCTAAGGATCGGGGATACTGGTTTCATCAGTGGTCACCCATCACAGGCAACACTTAATGTAACTAAGCTTTTGTTTTTCCTTCTGGAAAATGGGGATATTACGGGTATTGACTGAGATGGTCTCTTGGAATTCCAGAGGAGGGATGATGAGCATCAAAGCAGGCAATAGTAGTGACGAGGAAATGAGGTCATATGTGGTACAACCAGAAGGTATAGTGAGGGTTCAAATGCAAAAACTATTAGAGTAAGACACATTACCATTACTTCTCCTTAAAATGCTCCCCCTTGCTTCCACACTTATCCCGCCATTCTTGACACTTTCTGTAGCTGTTTGGAAGTCTTTTGTTGTGAGTGTCTTTAGTTATATTGTCATGTACTGTCATGCCTTGCTGTCAGAATTGATTCGAAACATTTACCTTTCATGGTCATTTTGATTTTGGGGAAGAGTCAGAAGTCACTTAGTGCTGGATCCAGTGAATAAGGTGGAAGAGGATGCACCATAATGTTTTTATTTGACAGGAATTGCTAAACAGATATTTTGAATCAATACAGGACATTGAGGCAGCACAACTAAAGTTACTCACAAAAGAGGACTTTCAGGACTGCTTCAGAAAGTAGCAAGAATAATGGGATACACGTGTTTGAAGTGAGGGAGAATATTGAGGGGGACTAATGGCAATGTGTCTTTTACAAAATTTTTATTTATGCTTTCACTGTATTGTTTGATCGTCCCTTATATTTTACAGAGACATTAAGGAGCTTGAGTCTCCAGGACTGACCAATTACAGGAAGTGAGGGAGAGAAGAGTGTGCCCCATCTGCTGCTCACAGGAGGAGGAGTGTGTGTGAGTGGGAAGAGGCGACACTGGGAAGAAGCGATGGGTACAGTGTCGGATACATGCAGCTGGGGGTCTAGGCTGGAGACAGTTTTGAGAGGGCTCACTGCGACAGACCATGTGGGATGACGAGAGGGAGAAGCCAGGACAGAGCTCGGGCAAACACTCACGGTCAGGGAGAATGTGGCAGAAGAGAATCTGTGAAAGAGACTGAGAAAAAATGTTGGAAAGTAGAAAGAAGCCCAGGAAGGTGTGGTACCATTCCTATGGCGGGTTAGGAAATGGTATTGCTGTAAAGACAGGAGAGGAAGGGAGAAAACACATTTGGGAGACAAGATAGTAAATGCCACGTAGGGTCCACTGACTCTGAGGTCTGAGACGACTGTGCAGGGTTTGGAAATGCAGAGCAGATGGATGAGCAGAGCTAGGAAGGCACTTTGTGTCCAGATGCGATCATAAAATTTGAGAAGGGTAGCTGGGCACAGTGGCTTAGGCCTCTGGCTCCAGCTACTGGAGAAGCTGAAGCAGGAAGATTGCAAATTTGCAACCAGTCTGGGTAACTTAGCAAAACCCGCTCACCAATCAGTCGATCAATAGATGTGTCACTTATGGGTAGAACAGCCCTGGGATCAATCCCCAGTATTGCAAAAAGCCAAAACAAAATGAAAACAGAAGTGAGAAGGAGCAGAAACTAGAAAGAAGAGCCAGAGAACACATGCAGAGGGTGGTCCGGGATGGGGGCAGCATCTGAGCAGGAGCCTGCACGTGCTGAAGGGGGCAGTTCCAGTCACTCGCCCAGGCAGTTTTCATTTTAAACTGTGCCAATTAGAAGAACAAAAACAAACAAACAAAAACCTCCTCGGTGGAAAAATGTTAAAAATCTCAAAGTATTTTAATGCAGTATCGGAGCTATTAAGAGACTGAAGCATCCATGATCCTATGGAAGGAATGATTAAACTGTACCTCTAGAACAAACACCCCACTGGTCAAAAAGTTCAAGAAAGCAAAGTAGCAAAGCGCTGGTCTCGGTACTTTTTGACAGAAGAGGCCAAACCACTAGCTGGTTTGAAAAGTCGATGGTGCCCAAGACCTGAGTTCTGCTCCTTTTTGTCCAGAATTTTTGAGTGTCCTCTCTGCATTAGCTGTGATTATGACCCTCAGATGACACCTTCGCTGCTCTATTAACTATCCCCCTCTCAAAGTGATCAGAAAGTCAACTTTAGTTCCTAGATCTCAAAATATTCAACTCATAACATGACCCGGTGTCCAGATGAACCTCTCCTCTTGACACCCCAGGCCAGTGCCCGCCCGCCCAGAGTCCACAGGGCCCCTCCACTAATGCCGCTTGTGCAAAAGACAACATAAAATACTGCATCTAACCAGCTCTGCTCAAATCCCACTACTTCAGAGGGCTTTTCCTGATGAATCCCAGTCTCTGAAGGCACTTTGTACTCATGGATTTCAATATAAGCTTTTAATCTTGCCATCTTGCAATTATTATTATTCATGTGTTGTTTCTAATCACTGTTTTAATTGTGTGTGTGTGTGTGTGTGTGCCTGTATGTGTGTGTGCGCACGCATGTGTTTGCTTGCAAATGCACATGGGCTTTCCTCTCCTGGTTCATTATGAGCCCTCCAAGTCAGAGTCTTTATTTTTTTCAGGTTTGAATTCCCATGCAGCTCGGTGCAGGGTAGTACTTAAAAATACTTATTGATGAAATCTCTCACCTCCTCCTCAGTCAGCTACAGCATTAAATACTTTGATCATCATTCCAATAACTCTTTGGCCCCTAATTTATATGCTTTTCTACTTCATAGAAAGATGAAAGATTAGACATATTTGCATGCAAAGATTTTGTAACTGAATGAACTTCTAGAAGAATATATATTTTATTCTTTTCTAGAAGTCTGGTAGAGACTTCACTTCCTTGCCAGCAAACCTCCACATCCAGCAAGAGGCGGTGCAGTGGGCATCGTCCCTCTCACCCAGGAAGGTGGCATGTCTAGCACGGCTGACACAAGGGCACTGAAGTTCTTCAGATCGCTGGGGAACCACGCTCTCTGCTCTCACAAGCACCACACACGCTTTGAGGAAGATCTAAGGTGGCAATCACACCAACAAAATGGTTCCTTAAATTTACATAAAAACAGGAATTTCACTCAAAAGAATTTATTTCAGCAAGATCTTCTTTGGAAGCAGAAAGTTTTCCCAATTAGAGAAAAATAAATCAGGTTTGCTAGACACAACAATAGTTTTTAAAAGCCTGGGTCCTTTTAGCATTTAGGGAAACACAAACATCAAAAGTCAATCTCTGCTTCTATTGTGATAATCATAATTAGAGCTTTCACACAATTAACAGAATAAAATATATGCTTTTTATCTGCTTAATATTGCATTCACTTATTTAATGCATTCAAGAAATAGTTACTGAGCACCTACTATGCACCAGATAACTGACCTGGATGCTGAGGATACAAGAGAAGGGGAAAAAGAAAATCTCTGACCCTAGCTATCTCCTTCTGGGTTAATAAACTAATCCCACCTTACTAGTATTGTATTTCTAAACTAAAAGAAATTATTAAGGGATCCATTTTCTAGAAAGTTGCTGAATGTTTAAAATTAAGAATAGGACTATAGTAAGTTAAAGGCATAATTTTCATTTCATATAAAAATTTAAAATTATTACCTTCATGAAGTATTTTAAGCCCACCAAATAATAACCACATAAAAGAACTGCTGCCACCTAATTCTTAAACAGGGGGCCTATTGGGCCTCTGAAGAAATGCACATTTTCCCAATTTGTAGGCATTTATGACAGACTACTTGGGCTCTTCTATCACTTACACCCAGGTTATATATCAGAATAATTAAAGTAGATCTTTTCTAAGTTTACTAATGAAGAATTTAGTTACAAAACTTCTATGACCCATCAAAAATGAGTTTTAATCCAGCTGCACTAGTTTTATTTCTGTCTTTGAAGCTATTAGAATGAATGAAACTTCCAGTGCAAAGTACTTCACTGCCACTGGCCCCAGATAGCTCGCTTTGAAAAGAAGAGCATTTGACTGATGGCTTCTTTGGCCTACACATTGACCTTGCTGTTCTGTTTCCCAAAGCTGTACATGTTGTGGTTATTGTAATAAATCTTGGCTATTGAAAGCCCAAAGCTGCCCATCATAGCATATGCTTATTGCATGACATGTTTATTATTTTCCTTTCTGTTGGTTTTATGGTACGTTCCCACGCTGGCGCATGTGTAACTGTATCTATTTGTTTTCAAGGTGTGTAGTTGGCTCAAAGATACACAACAGTGCCTGTGGTTGTGAGCTTATTAGAATTACAAGAAGCATAAAGAGCTGAAGCTCTGGACCTCTGAGTTGTGTAGCCTGCTTTTCCTAGCTGTTAATTGCTTGGCTTCTTTCCTTTTTACAAACAAGAATAGATGAGTTATGTTATGAGAATGCCAACATTCTAAACTTAGTCTCTTCATCATTTTCTTGTCACTTACCTTTTTTGAGAGAATAGATCCTTCGAAGTATCATTCTTTTGGTGTTTCTTTAAAAGAAAGACTATACTTGTCTATTGCTATGAGTAGAGAAAAGCCAACTCTGTTATTTGTTACTATGACGTAGTTCACATAGGAGCAGTTATTTGAGAAGAAAAAATAATTTCTTTTTAATATTTTAATATTTGTTTAAACAAATACTTTGGAAAAGTTTATGTGATTATTATTTAGTGGATTTAAAATATTGCAAAAGGCAATATTAGAAAATCTACTTGGTTAATAATTTCGAGGGCTGCTACTTTGTCACATTTTTTTCCCCACTTGAGATGTTGGTTTCCCCATTGGTTCTTGATTAAAATTCCTTGGATTGCCTGAAAGTGCAATCCCTTATACAAATTTAATTGCCTTTAAAAAACACCAGCAATAGAAAGCCCAGTAGGAAAACAAGCATTATTCTAGAGAGCAACAACCCTGGAAAGACAGTTTTGTTAGTGGAAACACATTAGTCTTTCACAAACTAAGCTATGATGATATTTACCGAGCAGTTTATGAAAGGTCAACGCTCTTCCTCTGCCAACAGACACTATGTTTCCTCTCGGAAAGAAGAGCAGGGACTCCAACAGATTTGTCCAAGGTGGGGGGCGCATGGACACTTTCAGGGTACTGACGCTTTCCGAATATGTCAAATATTCCAATTGTTTTGCTTCAAGGAAAGAATGAAGACTTCAATACTCAATCTTTTTTTTTTTTTTTTTTGAACAGTTGTAAACAGATGATTCTCAATGGCAAGGCATTTATCACACAAGATCCTAAGTTTTAGGCCAGCGTTTTCCAAAGTGGACTCCATTCACGGGCATGGGAAAGTTTTCTGCGCTCTGAAAGGGAATCCAGGCATAATTGAGTTTGAGAAACCTTGCTCGGGCCCTGGACCCGCTCCCTGCCGCAGAGGGGCCGGCACAGGCGGAGAGCGCCACCGTGAGGCCGCATTTCAACGCCTGTCACTTCGATTGCAGCGGGCCAGAGATCACAGGGAGCGGCTGTCTGCGGAGGAGACATCAGACAGTGCAGTAAAAAGGCTAATCCATTTATTTTCAGAGAAGTTTGCACTCAGAGATCATACACGCTGCAGATCACAGAAACACACACAAGCATGAAATTTAATTTTTAGGAACTCTTTCCTGGGGCTTCCGTAGAAAGCAGCAGTGAAAAAAGAAAGCGATAATCGTGATAAGGCAATTATAGAGGTTTGGGGAAGATGGAAAACTGTAGACAGGTAGTTTAAAAATATTTGGATTAAAAAATAAAGCAAGCTTCAGTGTTTTAGTGGAAAAGAGTGAAATTAATATCACAGAGAGGACACTTTTAAAACTTTAAAATAGTCAAGAAAGAATGATGGACATGTTTTTCCCCAGTTGTGATTTTTCCCCCTAGTGATTCAAAATCTATAAATGTGATAAATATTGACTTACTAGGCTTCCAACAGATGGAATGAAACATGTAGTAAAACAAAAGCAATACATTTGTGCTTTAGGCATGAAATGAATGCGGGATTAAACCGGGGCTTCCCTGGATTATTAAGAGGAAGTAAAATGGATAATATTGTTTATGCACAAATGCATGCCATTTTCAAAAAATGAAAATGGAAAATTTGAAAAGAGAAAGGAGGGAAAAGGAAAGAAACAAGAAAGGGAGGGAAGAGGGGAGGGAAAAGCTCCCTCCCCTGATCAATAATTCTTTTTCTTTCAATTTTTCATTTTTAAAGAAAATTACTGAAAAATAATTTTTTTCTGTAAATTTTTGTACTCCCTCTTCCAATTGCATGTCTTTGACTAAACACATTTGTTTGAAAAGAGAATTATGATTTGCTAAGAAAGAGTACTAGCACAAGGAAACCCTGGGTCACTTAAATCCCCAGTTCTCATCAGATACCTCCAGCAGAGGATGGATTGTCCAAAACTTACACTCAATTTTTCCCTGGAGGCAAAAGGCACAATGCAATGCAAATTCAAAATGTAGAAACACTGTTTACCGGCTATGGCTTGGCATTGTCACACTGACACATGGGTGAATTATCCTCCATTAAAAACCCTTTGGAAAGAATTTTTAGGGGAAGTATGGGCCAAAACGGCCATTTTTCCTTTAAAACACTACAGGAAATGATATATGAAGAAAATGTGAAAACCCATTTGCCAGTATTTTGGGTTTGGTTGCTGCCTTTTGTGGCAATGATGTCATGCTTCTAGGTTCCTTGGAAAGGAGGGAGGCTAGAGGAACTGAGTTCTTACACGCTGCATTTTCCGAACCATCATAGGCACAGCAAAGTAATTTGTCAAATTGTCACAATGTACAGCCATTCCAGACACGGGAGATTTCAGCCTGGTTTGCGGCATCTCGTGGTGGCAATCTCGCTCCAGGAGTGTAACTCGGGGCTGGAGGGGACAGCCCGACCACGGACCTGCCTGCCAGCTTCATCACATGGCTCTGGCCCACTGATTACACTGCATTTAAGATCCACTTTTATTTTTTCAAGCCTTTTGTTTAAATTAAAATGTGTTTTCAAGCAAATGATCTGCTGCTCCCAGGACTGCAGCATACAGTTACATTATCGCTAGCGGTCCCGAGCATTGTGAATCGAGAGCATTCGGGCCAGGGGCTCCTGCCCTGGGAACAGCTGGGGATGGGGAGGCTGCTTATTTATTTGCAACAGGACCTAGTGGGAGGGGGCTGGGGAAGATTCAAACTGTTGTTTAATAGTAAAATTCTAACGGCCTCTCAATAGGAAAATCTGGGTCATACATAAAGCGCATCCACAATTTCAACAACGTTCCTTTAAAATTTTGGCAGTAGCTTTTTTCTTTAAGTGAACCCATAAATCTCCATATTTTACTACTATGTTCAAAAACCAACCAAAAAGTCGATTTTCTCAGAGCCTTAATTATTGCATTATGTAAACACAATGGAAATACACACCAGCGTTTAAATAGTATTTGCTAATTTTTTGCTACTGGGCAGCAAAGGGTTCATATTATGTGTGAAACAGATCACAAGCCCTACCGCAAGTGTTCAGGACAGACACGGAAATGTAGGAAACTTCCCTATTTCTTCTTGTGGTTTTTCTGTCGGTGGCATGGTGCACATGGAAGGAACATCTGAGAGATAAACCATCCCTAAGCCGTTTTAACTTCATGGGCAACCATGGAAGGCTGTTTCCCATACATTTCACAGCAGGTCCAAGAGAAAGAATCTAAAAACTAGCAACTGGGGTTGCAGGGAAATCTCTGCCTAAACACAAGAAAGGGAGAGACTGCTCGCAGTCCTGTTTTTGCCTTTGTTTCCCATGGTTTGTGTTGTTTACGATGCCTGCCTTTATTTCATAATGTATTTACCATGCCCCAGTGTGAGACCAATTCCTTTGTCATGAAGTTGATGAAAGAAGCCAGGTCAGGAGGCATCCACACAGGTAGTGGGATTGATGCTGGGAACGAAAGTCTTATTTCCTAGTGCTGATATTTGTCCTTTGTTAGTTATAGAATTTTGAGCTTTTATCTGTTATTAATTTCTATGCAAAATTGATTTTTGGATTAGATTTAGCCCCCCCCTTTTTTACATTTTCAATTATAATTAAATCCTCCATAATCATCAAGGGTTCAGCAGAACTGGTGTTGGCAAACTCCTACTGAGCATCAGTAACTCAGTGTGAATAAGGTTAGTGAACCATATTAAAGGAATAGTATTGGCTTTTCATTTCAATGAGAGTCAACATATAATAAATAAATTTGCATATTGGTACTGCAAGTAATATCCGAAAATCACACGCACAAAAAAAATCTCCAGTTGGATATTTTCACATACTTGGAATATAAACAATTTCCAGTTCTTTGAAAATATTGCTAGGCTATCTGTGCTACAAAGACCAAGGTCTTAAGACCCATTCACATAAGCCTGGGCATGGAAGAACTTGCTCCTGTGGGGGGGTGTGGAGTTTACATATGGGCACTGATGAGAAAAGAGAATCAAGATGTTACACTATAGTTAGTAACTTTCCAACTTTCATTTCTCCCATTTTCTGGCACTCAAAAACAAAACAAAACCTGCTGCTAGAAAATGAATTCCAGTAAAGCTATCAAGTCATAATTTCACCTGAATAGTATAAATAAGTTTAAGTAAACCATTTTTAAATGATTATAGAACCTAAAATTTAAACTAATAATGAAGATATACCTGTGTAATATATAGAATTTTAAAATGTATTTGTCTGACTGTGAACTTTATTAATTAAAAAATTAGTTTACCATTGAGCTCTTTTAAAAAGACTCCATAAAAAGTGTTTTAACTCATACTCTAACTTAAGATCACTTGAAATGCTACAAATGTCCCTATGAGTTTCATGCAGCATCAATTTCAAAGTAATTCTAAACTTTAAAATTAATTTAAATTGCTAAAATAAAGAAATCCATGTAAAAGTTCTTCTGAATCTCATAAGTGACCATGTTGGTTGTTGTTAGTTATTCGAGTAGTTTTTAGGCAAATATCTACAATAAAAGTAATTAATATTCTACAACTTCTATTCTTGATGTAATACTGTAACCACATAAACTAATCATTACTTAAGGAAAGTAAATAATTAATAAATGAAAGCAAATACTTTCAAAGTGTTTTCAGTCACAAAATCTTAAAATTAATATCAACAATCATAGGTGCAAAAATTTCCCCAAAGTTATAGGGTCAATTGGTGTGGAGAAAGAGAAACATTTTTGTAGGCTTTCCAAAGATACTCTTATGCTGAAAAAAAAAAATACTATTTTCCATTTGAAAATCTCTACCAAGTGGGTTGAATCCAAATAACTAACAATTTGATCCATTCATTAATCTTGTAAGCTCTAAATATGTGTTTCTGAAAAAAGTATGTTAATATTGATGGACATATTTGGCAAAGCAACATCGGCAATATACAAAAGGCATTTTAAACAGCCTCTTTAATAAAGTAGGAGATGAAAAATGCCAGCGCACAACAGTATGTGTTTAATTAGGAGGTATACTGTACTTAGGAGCATTCTAATGAATAATAAATGATGTTTTATTTCCTGTGTCTGAGACACAAAGCCAAATAATCAAGAATCAAAGCAACTCAAAGTATTAGGTAACAATCAGGAAACTTGGGCAAGATTCTTTTTCCCTCTCAAGTTTAATTGGCTCATTGTTCCCAGGAACTATAAACCATGGGGTTGGTGGTGCTGCTGAAGTCTACTTCTATAAAGAAAGATTAACATATTCTGGAACTTTACACTAATCCTTGTTTTGAGTTAACTCAAGCAGATTGGATTAGTAATTCTTACCTACCACCCACCAGAAGAGACCCCAGCCTCTTTTCTTTGACAGCCAGGGGCATTGTACACCTTCTGTGCATTATCTCCCACTGAAAATATTCTCTGGGGAGAAACAGTGTCCAGGGAGAAAGAAACTGTTTTCAACCCAGGCCTCTCGACCTGAACCTGGTAGTTTGTCCATCGTTGGCTCTGTGCACACTGGGTGAATGCAGGCGGTGATGGGGTATTTTGAGTTCACTAAACTTCCTCGTCTGTGAACTGGCTTTCCTTTCCCCTGGTTGGGGGGCCCTACAGAAAGGCAGGAGAGAAGGCTTCTCCTTCACCTCCCAGAACAAGTTCTGCACCTTTCCTTTCTTTCCTGGTGCTTCCTGAACTCTCAGCTGGGAACCAAGAGAAGGAAACTGAGCAATTCTGTAGGAAAACGGTGACAGCCTCTTCCTCATTAACACAAGAGCTTCACACACTTATTGACATGGAGGCTTCATAGGACAGTGAATGCCCCCAGAAGCAAGTCCTGCCAGCCTCACAGGAAAGAAGCCCTCAGTCAGCCCGTGAGTTCAGATCCGGAGGTCTATGCTACCATATTCCCAGAGAATTTTGATTTTCCATTTATGAGTAAATGCTTTAAATCCCTTTTTATTCCTACCTTTAATTTTCTAAAAATCTTAAACTGTGACAACTATTCATGATATGGGTCTTTTCTATAAAAAATAATGTAGAAATCCACCAGTGTCCTGCTTTCCTTTGTAGCTTTTGCTGCAAAACAGCCAGATGGCCCTTTTGTAATGATGGGACATTGCTAATAACTGTATCTTTTGCTATTAAAAATTATTGGAAACAGACAAAGCATTCTATTTTCTGTTGTATAAGTGATATCTAAAAATTAACTCTTACTTTATTCCAAATAACCAAAGTAATTTGACACAGAATTGCCAGTAAGTTTAATGGATTAATAAAAAATAAATCTGATGTTTAGAATTACTTTACCTCATTCCTTTAAGGGAGTTCTTGCCAAATGAAAACAATTGTCAACTCGTTAAATGAGGAACAATGACCTGTGATTTTTGAGGAATTTGAGAAGGGCAGAGGAAGGGGCAGTTACTTGGCATCTCTGGGGTGCTAGGGTAGCCAGTGTATCTACAGCCCCGCCTGATGCAGGCAGCACTTTCCCAGCTGGGTGGATGCAGAGGTGGGGAAGTTAGATGAGGTCCATTCTGCAAGCCTGGGCTCGGACCCCTGGTTACCTGGACTCCAGTTCTCATATTGCTTCCGTACCAGGTGTTTCCATTTCACGTGACGTATGAGTGCTGAGCATAACTAAAGTGTCATGGCTGGTGTCTAGATATCTCCCGAAAGCTTCATGTGTTCATAGGTAGGGCTTTTTCAGAGGTGGCTGGATCTAGGGTGTGTGATGTTGGAATGGTCATGGTGCAGTGCTGGGCTCAAGGGCACTAGGATTAAGGGTGTGAGTGCCACCTGCCCTAAGTAGCCTGGATAAGATATAAGGGATAGAGAGAATTGCTCTGCTACCTTGTGTTCACTATGAACTGTTTCTCCTCTACCATGCCACCCTGCCTTGGAGCTGACCGATTATGGACTGAAACGTCTATGAACAGTGAGCTAGATAAACCTTTCCTCCTTAAACTTTGGGTGTTGGGTATTCTGTCTCCACAATGAGGAAAGGAACCGAGACATAAGGTAAAGACCCAAAGCAGGAAATGGATTGATCACCCTCTTGCCACCCAGCAGATGACACTGACTGGGGCATGAGAAGAATGGGGATAGGGACCAGAGGTGGCCTTCACGCAAGTCCCCAGCTGGAAGGCAGGCAGGGAAGACTCCAACATCATACGGTCGCCTTTGATAATGAGTATCTAGAAACATTATGAAGAGATGTCCACAGGTGGCCCAGGGCTTTGAGGAGTGTCACTTGCTTCTACACTCTGCTTCCTCTTTCTTCCCTTCCCCCAACTTTCCTCTGCTCAGTGCTGGCCAGGAAGCAGCCGAGCCATCCTCCTATCCCTTACAGGAAACCACAGAGAGTCTCAGTCCTAGATCCAGACCCTCTTGTCAATGCCCCAGTCCCTCTGTCACTGTCCCCACAACCTTAACCTCAGGACAGCATACCCACAGTCCTTCTCTCCAGCCCTCTGTGATCCTTTACCAACTCAGGTTGGCCAGGCCTTCCCCGTTACACTCTCCCATTGGCCTGGGACAGCAGCTGTCCTGTTTGCCTCCCAGAGCTTGCCCTGTGGTTCAGCCAGTACCCTCCTCCTGCTTTCTCTGCCCAGGATAGGTGTCCTCCTCCATCATACTGAAGCTTGGAGTCAGGGGAGTCCTGCAAGAAGAGCATACCCACAGCTTCAATGTGGGCCCAACCAACTGTCCCCAAGATGGGGCTGGATGAGAGTGTGACCATCCCCAAACTTCCATTGTACTTGCTGCTCTTTCTTACTTCACCCTTTTTGCCTCCTTCAGGAAGGAAAGAACAGAGGAGAAAGGAGAGGTTGTGAGGTTGAGTTAACCTTGCCAGAGTGGACAGCTGCTCAGAAGCTTCTGGACTGAGGTGAGGAACTTATAAGAAGGGAGAGGACAGGGCAGGGGGCCTGCCAGGCTTGAGTCTCCCTGTGCAGAAGATACTGGTGACCTTTCAAGTGCCCTCCTTTCCTACTCCTCACCTGCCCCAAGGATGGCTCCAGAGTCCAGGAAACCCAACCCTAAAGTTCTGGTTTCCCTCTGCGTAGAAAGACACCTCCCAGGGAGGAGGCAGGGACAGGAGCTCTGCTTTCCACCAGCAAAGCCTGAGAACTGGGCTCTTCCCTGATCCAAGCTGTCATACCAAGGGACAAGTGTCACTTCCTCAGGAAACATACACACATGCATGCACACACACGCCAGGAGTGGGTACAGGCAGCTACAGCAGGCTCAGAGCAACTTCCTCCTGCTCACTGGATGCAGTCAATGTGGATGACAGGACCTGCTCCCTGTGTGCCCAGTGGTGGACAGCACAGGTACAGTGGTGCACAGTGTGGACGCATGGATGACTGAGCCATGCACTTCTGCTCTGGATCACTACTGTGAGCTGCTGCACTATAGCCACTGGCCTTCAGTGCTTTGCTCTGGAGCACAGGTCAACACTCATGGCTGGAAGGTTGGCTGGCACACTGCCCATGTGCGTGTGTAATGACTCCCACTCAGGAGCTGTGTGCTAGGCATCTGTGCTGCTTTGCCATGTGGGGTCAGACAGGCTGGCACAGATGAGCCCTGAGTCTGGTCTTCTCCAGGACTATGTGGTAGATAAAAGGAAGCTAACAAAATGAAGTTGAAAACAAAGCATTATCTGAGCAGGTGCTGATAATATCTGTCAATATACTTGCCACAACTATTACTAGTATCCCCTTTGTGTACCATACTACTGATTAAACTTGGGGCACTCTACACTGAGCTACATCCCTACCACTTTTATTTTTTACTTTTATTTTGAGATAAATTTGCCCATACTGGGCTTGAATTTGAGATCCTTTTGCCTCCATTTCCTGAGTTGCTGGGATAGTAGGAAGATGCCACCACACCCAGCTACTAGTGTTTGCTTTCAGTCTCAAAAATATCAGGGTTCTGAGAGTGCTTTCCAGACTGAATTTCAAAACTTCAGCTTTGTGACTGCTCCCAGCACAGAGGAGACTTCCGGGCTGCCATACCACCACTCCGAGGGCAGAGGAGATGAGGCCCACAGGTGCCAGCAGCACATACACACACACACACACACACACACACACACACACAAACATACACCGTTGAAATGAGAAGACACAGAAGCAAGTCTCAAAAACAGATTTCCAGATCACCTACAGCAACCCCAAAGGGAAATGAGATGGAACACTCTGATACTCAACTACCTGGACTCCCTGAATTGGCAACAAAAGAAGACCTGGAAAAAATGAAATCAGAAATAATTTCTCAGATAACAACAGAGATTGTGCCCATAGTGCAAGACATGATTAATAAATCTAGAGAGGAGCTGAGGAACGTGATGGAATCCCAACACAGGAAACAAATGGAATCCTTAAAACAGATGCAAACAGATTTCCAGGAGATTAAAAACTCCACTGAAAGTCTACACAGCAGAATGAGCCAATGTGAGGATAGAATATCACATATAGAAGATAAGATTACAATTAGTGAGCAGGAAAAGAAATATTGCTTCAAAATTGTAAGGGACCATGAGAAATCAATCCAACAGCTGCTAGACAATGCAAAGAAGAATAACATAAGACTGACTGGAGTCAACAAAGAAACAGGAGAGAGTGCAGATGACATAAAAAAAAACTCTTCACAGAAGTGATGGCAGAAAACTTCCC
The DNA here is from genome assembly GCF_000247695.1 of Heterocephalus glaber. Next base: position 2,098,981 of record NW_004624884.1, read on the forward strand.
AAGCAGGGGAAAAGAACGTGACATACAGATAAGCAAGGCATATAGGACTCCAAATAGCCTTGATCAAAAAAAATCTACACATAGGCATATAACTGTTAAGATTCCAGAAACCCAGCGAACAAGATTCTACAAGCAGTCAGAGAAAAAAAAATCACATACAAAGGAAAGCCCATCAGAATCACAGCAGACTTCTCAACACAAACCCTAAAGGCAAGAAGAGCCTGGAGTGACATATGTCAAGCCCTAAAGGAAAATAGCGTCCAACCCAGACTGATGTACTCTGCAAAAGTATCTTTCAAAATTGATGGAGAAATAAGATACTTTCATGACAAAGAGCACCTTAGGAACTTCATGAATACCAAACCAGCACTCCAAAAAATTTTACACAATATCCTAGGAAAAGGCAACATGGATCACAACCCCAGGAATCCCAGCAGAATGAATCTATCAGGCGTGACAAGAAATTAAATGCAAAGTAGAAGAATCCAACAAAAAAAAAAGTCATGACAATGATAAGGCAATACATATCAGTTATAACCATCTCAATGCACCGATCAAAAGAAATAGACTGGCAGAATGGGTCAAGAAGCAAGATCCAACAATATGCTGCATACAAGAAACACACTTAATAGAAAAAGAAACTCAGGCTGAGAGTTAAAGGGTGGAAAACCATACTCCACATGACAGGAACCAGAAAAAAAGCAGAAGTAGCTATCCTCTTTGCAGATCAAGTGGATTTCAAACCAACACTGATTAAGAGAGACAAAGAAAGACACTACATCCTTGTAAAGGAAACAGTCCAAGAGAAAGTGATGACAATCATAGATATCTATGCACCAAATGCTAGTGCGCCCAACTATATAAAACAAATACTAACAGACATGAAAGATCGTATAAGCACTAATACAATAGTAGTAGGGGACCTCAACACCCCACTGTCACAAATAGACAGATCAACTAGAAAAAAAATAAGTAATGAAATACTAGAACTCAATCAAACTCTTGAACAAATGAACTTAACAGATATTTATAGAATGTTCCACCCCACAAAATCAGAATACAAATTCTTTTCAGGTGCACATGGGTTGTTCTCCAAAATAGACCACATACTTGCTCATAAAGCATGTTTAAGTAAATGCAAAGGAATTGAAGTTATCCCCTGTATATTATCAGACCATAATGTGATGAAATTGGAGATAAAAAGCAAAAGAAACCACAAAAATTTCCTAAACACATGGAAATTGAACAATACACTTCTGAATAACCAATGGGTCACAAAGGAAATTAAAGAAGAAATAAGGTAGTTCCTTCAATTTAATGACAATGACAATACAACATATCAGAATCTATGGGACACAATGAAAGCAGTCTTAAGAGGAAAATTCATAGCAGTGAACACTCATATTAGGAAAACAGAACGAGCCCAATTAAACAACCTGATGCTAAACCTCAAGCTTCTACAAAAAGAACACTAGAACAAACCCAAAGCTCATACAAAGGAGGAAATTATAAAGATCAGAGAAGAAATCAATTCAATGGAGACTAAGTGAACGATACAAAAAAATCAATGAAGCAAAGAGTTGTTTCTTTGAAAGAATAAACAAAATTGACAAACCCTTAGCCAACCTTATCAGGAAAAAGGAAAAAAAAGGCCCAAATCCATGCAATTAGGAATGAAAAGGCTGAAATTACAATGGACCCAGCAGAAATCCAGAGGATCATCATTACCTACATCAAGAACTTATACACCAATAGGATGGAAAATGCAGAAGAAATGGACAGATTCCTAGATATATATGAATTACCAAAGTTGAACGAAGAAGACCTAAAAATTCTAAACAACCCAATATCAACCA
>NW_004624884.1:2103173-2163151 GCF_000247695.1 Heterocephalus glaber
CACATGTGTAAATACCGAATAGTTTCTCTGGTGTGAGAAACTGAAAGTGTAAATAAGGACTAAAAGGTATAATAGATAATATGAAATAGGAAGAAAAGGGGCAAAGAGGAAGTGGGAGGCGGAGGGGAAAGGATAGAAGGGAATGGAATTACTATGAGAAAAGGAAAAAAATGGAAACAAAGTCTGTAAATTAGTTGGAATGCAGGGGTAGAAGAGAGGGCAGGGGAAGGGGGAAAAAGAAGACCCAAGAGAGATTATGTAAAGGAGCAAATTTCCAATGATGAATGTCATTATATTGTATACCTAAAATGTACTAATAAAATTAATTTAAAAAAACAAATTGTGCTACTATGAACATGGGGAAAAACCTTCAGCTTTCTTTAGTAAACTTTATCATTCATCAGAGCCCTTTCTTTTTCTCTTTCCTCAATATTCCTTGGATCTTGATCATGGAGATAATTATCTAACATTGTAGCTAGGCAGCTTTTTCCTTTTGTGATATGTTTAAAGTTATAGAACATTTCTTGAATATACATTGAATTATGGTATGTATTAGTCAAGATTCATTAGGCTGCTAGTGCAAGAGAAGCAGATCAAGGTAGCATAAGCTTTAAAAAGTATTTGTCCAGCTTACTTAAATGAAAATTGTAAGGACATCTTCAGGCATGGCTGGATCCAGGGACAAATGCCATCAAGAGTGTTTCAGATTTACCTCCCACTATATGCGAACCTCATTGTTTTGTTTTCCAAATGTTTTTCCTCAAAGGGCCTGGGAAAACTGGCTGCCTGCAGCTTCTAAACATATGCACATGCACATTCCCACATTAAAGAGGGTAAGGAATGCTAGAGTTACCAAATAATGGCCACATTTCTTTCATTCTAACATTCCTTCTTTTTTTTTTTTTTTGGTACCGGGGATCGAACTCCAGTCCTTGAGCTTGCACAGCAGCCAGCAAAACCGCTGACCTAAATCCCTGGCCCAAATATTCCTTCTTTCCTTCCTTCCTTTCTTCTCCTTTTTTTAAAATTATTTTAAAAGTTTAGATCTCTGATCTAAACAGAATATATCTTAAACTTATTGTCATTGAGTGGCAGGTGAGACATCGTTGCCCTAACCTGAACCCTGCTTCACAACTTCCTTGGGGGAAGGTCCCAGAGACTGCAATGCTCTCCGCTGCAACACTGTACCACTAAGATTCTTGTTAGCACAGAGAGCACTGGATAGAAAAATACGTATAGCGACAACCATTAGTCCAAAACTGGCTCAGAAGAATTGAGACCTACAAACAAAAAGTTTTAGAGGTGCCATTAGTTTTGCTTACATTTTTAAAATTTACACCCAACAGTAAGATATTATAGACACTGTTATCTAAATAAGACTAAAAGAGGACTTCCAATAAATATAAAATAAAATTTCATAATGATGCATAAAATTTCACAAATGAAATCAAGTGATCCACTCCCACTTTCTAACCACTGGAACAGGATAATAGACAAGCTCCAACTCCAAGCTGATAGAAGTGTTGCTTTATGGCATTTTCATAGCATTCAAATGGTCTTCATTGTATATCTACATGTGAGACTGGAGAGCACAAAGCTTCCTTGGGCTGGCAGAGTAGGAAGAGCACTGGGCTGACAGAAAGAGGCTCAGGGTTCTAATTCCAAGTCTCACAGTAGCCAGCAATGTCAGAGACTCACTGTAGTTCTCCAAGTTTCACTTAGCCTCCTTATCTGAAATAGAAATTGGATAACAACTAAGATCTCTTCTGGTTAGAAAAGTTTGAAAGCTGAGAATGCAGTATACTACATAAACCCAGTATTCTTTTTATAGAGCTATACTGATTGTAGAATTTTTCAAGCATAACTGTTTTTCAGAAAAAAAAAATTCATACTATCTAAACACATTAAAAGAGAATAGCATATTCAAGCCAGGGATGGCCATGCTTTTTCCTAAATCCACCAAAATGGCACAAAATATCAGGTTTGATGTAGGCAAAATTTTCCTTTTAATCTGCTCATGACAAACACAGTGAAATACCTAGCGTAAGTGCTGGTAAGTTTAGCACTATAGCACTGTTGGAAAACACTCATTCCTGAAGCTAGGCTGTGTGGTCTGCAGGTTGATTGCGTGTGTATGGAAAAGGTGCCAGTCAATTTCTTAATTTCTTTCCAAAGAAGCAAGAGAAGGGAGTGGCCAATAGGAAAACAGGTCAAAGATATCCCACAGTTAAGAATCAGAGTATAAAAGAAAAACCGTTTGGTGTTCAGAATTACATGAGAACGGGACCTGAAGTTTCTGGGAGAGCACAATGCAAACCAAATAGTCAAGTTTTAAAAAGTCTACCAACCAGAAGGGAAGACATACACCAGCCCCACAGTAACCTACCAGCACTAGTGATGGTTTTAAGGAAGCTGGGTGTCTGGCAGGAAATGTCAAGGCCACTATTCTTTATTTGGTCCTCAGTGTCTTCTTGTGCATTTCTTTTCATCACACCTGCACTGAAACCCATAGTGTGAATGCTTCTGATTTCTGTAAAACATGTAAATAGTAAGAAGCCTGAAAAGAGGGAACAAACCAAACCCTTCACTCAGCTCTGGAAGCCCACCACTTGCTGAACGTAGTCACAGCTTCCTCCAGGTTTTGTGCTATGATGAGGCAATGGTGAGTTGCCCAGGGTTACAAAAGCAATCAGTGAATCAGAAGAAGTCTGTTTCCTGACTCATTGACCAAATAGAAAATTTACCTCTCTTTTCAGCACTGCCTATATCAAAACTTCACCAAAACAAGATAATTTTGGCCTAAACATAAGGAAAACATCCTAGCATGGATATGTAGAGTATGCCAAGCAGGGAGAGTATACAGCCTCTGTCTGTTCAAAAGAGAGATGTTATCTAATGAGCTCATCTTATGTCCTGCTGCCGATCTAGAACCTTTCAATGCTTTTAGTCATGGAAATGCTTTATTCTTACCTACTTTGGCAAGTGCTTCTTCTCAGTGTTCTTCAATAGCTCACACTCTATTACATCTCAAACTACATTATTTCTATTACTTTTACATTTTGCACCCCAAACTGAATGTAACACTCTAAGAACGGGCTCACCCAGAAATAGCTCCAGTTAAATCTCCTTTTCTCTATACTAAATTATTAACATAAACAGGGCTCTCTTCCTCTTTTAATTTTTTGTCTAAACTTTTGCCTCATCTTAATGTCAGTCCAAATACTTCTTCATGAGCTATTGTGTCACAACTCCCCCATTCCATATTTGTTATATTTTGGACCCAGATACAGGATTTTACATTTTGCTTATTAAATGTCTTCTTGCTAGATTTGGTTTAAGGTATTTTTAGATTTCAATTTTGCCATCCAGCAAATAGCTCTTCCACTGAGCTCCTGGGCATCTGCAAGTGAGATTAGCATCCGCACTGTACCACTATGCAGGTGATTGATAAAGTAGCGATAGCAGACAAGAGAGCATGGCAGCACTGGGGTCTGAAGCTCCCTCCAGGGTGACACTCATCGGTGAGCTCTTGCACCAGTCAAGACCTGTATTGGCCACTTTCCCATCACTGGGACAAAATGCTCAACACCTGCAACTTATAGGAAGAGAGGTTTATTTTGCTTTCAGTCCATGGTTAGCTGGCTCCAAGGCAGAAACAGCATGGCAGAATAGGATAGCAGAGGAAAGCTGCTCACCACATGGTGCCCAGGAAGCAGAGAGAGAAGGGAGGACCAGGAACAAGAATGCACCTTTTCAGGTCACACCCCCAGTGACCCACATGCTGATAGGCCCAAACTGCTCCCAGCACAGTCAGCTACTGAACTCACCAGGGGACAAATCCACTGATGAATATAGTGTAGCATCCTATGACCTTCTAAACACATGAGACTTTTGGGTGACATTTTAGATCTAAACCATAAAAAGGCCCAACCAGGAAAACAGAAACCACCTTGAACATTTAAAACAGAGAATTTAATACAGGGGAGTTGTTTTACACTCAATGGAGGATCTAAGAAGCAGACCAGGGAATAATAAAGTAACGAAAGCAAACGCAGAAGCTGCCATCACACTCGGGCTGGAGTAGCATGGGAAGCCTCGCCAGCAGAACCTGCAGCAACAGCATCAGGAAGCAGACGTTACCACTGTGGAGGCTGCCACTCAAGGCACATTACCCTCCCCTCTGCTAGCCTAGCCCGGCGGAACTTGGGAAACAGCTAATTTAGATCAACTCCTATGATTTAGAGCTCAACAGTCTACTGACAAGAAGTGAATTTGAATCCACACACGCCCAGGGCAGTGTAGCCTCCTTTAGGTAGGGCTGTTCAATTAATTCCTAATGAACTGTTCTCTGTCTTGCTCATAAGAAAGAATTCGATAAGCATCCTGTTAGGGTCTAATCAGTGATACTAAACTCATTTGCCTGGCTCTCGTAGGCTGGTGTTCCTAATAAATGAAGAAGTAAGATGACTCTGCCATAACTAATCTTAGTGATTCTTTACTTTCTCAACCAACTCTTCACAAATCATTGGTCTGACGGTGAGGGCAAACCTTTTAGAGATGAGCGCCCAACCTGCAATCCCAAACCCACTTATTTATTATAAAGTGCCAACACTGCAATTAAACCTGAATACTGAGGTTTTCATTTAGAAAAAAACAGCTCAACATTAACATCTTGTGTCTTAAAAGAAAAACAAATAACATGCATACCATAGGTTTGCCACCCCAGGTTGATGAGGCATGCTTGAAAAATACAATGAATGTTTAAATTTAAAAAAAAATAATTGCAGTAAAGGACACGTTGGCATTAATCCTCCTCAGAATACCCCTCTTCACTTTGAACACATTTATCCCATTGTTCTTGTCACTTTCTGAAGCAGTTCTGGAAGAGGTCTTTGGTGAGTGTCCCTTATGAGGTATAATCAAGAATGCTGCTGCCATGTGGCATCTAACGGAAAAGGGGGTTCATAAAAACATCACAATGTGCTGTCAACCACATAGTTCACCAGATCTGGCACTGTGTGACTTCTGATTCTTCTCAAAGTAAAAATAATCATGAAAGACAAACTTTGTGAATTGATTCAGGACATCAAGGCAACCACAACAGCACAACTGAAGATATGAAAGAGGGCTTTCCTAACCAAAATTGCAATTACCACCCTTCTTTCTGGAGACTTTTCTTACACTCTTCTCTGTTTTACTCTTCTCCAGAGTGCTGTCATCCTGTAACACAATTGTTTTCTACTTGTCTATTTTTTTCCCAACTCTTCCAGAATATAAACTCCAACAGGGGAGGATTTTTATCTTCTCTGTTCACTGATGTATTCCCAGCACTTAGAACAACTCCAGGCAAGTAAGTAGGCATGCGGTAAGTATTTTGTAAATGAAGGGCAAGACAGTAGCTCATTCCGAGCAAGTGGCTACTCCCTTATTTTCTCTTTACCCATCTCAGGTTCTCTGTAGTGTCATCCTCAGAGGCAGCAGCAAAGAATCCTCCTCACAGTGAGAACTCCAATATGGAAAGAGAAAGGGTTAACCATTGCAGTTCTGTCAGAGTTTGTGTACACGTCAATCACCAAGGAGTCTGTAGCCAACACTTTAAAAAATCAACATTAAAGAACCTTGAAAGAAAACAACCGGGGATCCCAGATAGCAAGTCTATCCTTAAATTGCTATCCCAAGGACTTGCCTCCTGTCCCTCTCCGATGATTCTCTGTCAATAAAGCTGCTATAATTCAAGCTGCCTGAGTGGAAAAACATATCTGAAGACTCTGAGAATCTTGTGATTCACTGAACCATGAGAAGCCCTTCCAGCCCCTAAGTCAGAAATAGTATTTATTCACACCTATTTCTTTTCCTTTTCTCATCCAAACTCTCCTCACAATGAAGTCTTAGAAGGTAGCTAGTCTAAATGAATTTGATTTCATGGTCAACCAGTATCATTGACTTTAATATTGTTTTATTGATCAACTTGACTTTTTAATATTTTGAACCATGCTAAGAACACAATTCTGCTTTTTTTCAGTGTGACATTTTCTACTAAACTTTTTAAATGTAAACCTTTGTCAGGACTGAATTTTTGCCTGTTCTCAGCTTTGTTTTGTTGCTTGGTTTCAAACTAATCTTTGCTTTCCAAATGCCACTTCCTTATTCTAACACTTGCCTATCCTTATTGCTATTAAGTTTGTGAATCTTTCCCGTTTTTCAATTTTAAAATTATGTCTCTTTATTTTATCTTATAGAAATGTCTTACAAGTGTTCACATAGTTACAACACTGTTTAAGATGTAGGAGATGATGTCATTATTATTCTAAAATTAAACATGAAGACATTCAGCATGGGTCTTTGTTCTGAGTTCCTGGAAGGACGAGACACTCACCAGAGTGAACTGTTAACTGATCTAAGCTATTTCCAACCATTGTTTATTTTCTAACTACAGTGCCAATGCTTTATTTTATTTTAAACAATTTTTGTAGTTAATAAAAATATAATTAAAAGGAAGGTTTAATGGTCCTTCCAGTACTAACCTAAAACTGTTTTGAATGACCTCTGCTATATTTTACAGCAGCCCTTTGTTCTGGTTTTCCATCTGTTTGCTAAGCATTTTTCAATGGAAATCTCAATTAGAAGAAAATAGGGAGGGGACAATCATTTAATTCAAAAATTAATTTGGAGATCAGGCCACTGACTGAGGCTCATGCCAGCAGTGGAAGGCTTTTCAGCCTCGGCCACATGATCCGGAGGAACTGAGCAACAACTGTCTCACTGCCTTAATCCTCCTTAATTTGAGGGCAAAGAAACTCACATGTGTTTCTAAGAACGTTTTTGGAGCACAAGAAGTCCATTTCAGGGGGACACTGTAATACCCTTGTTTTGCTGATTCTGCTGTATTCTAAATTAATTTTTAAACCACCCTAAGCAGAGAGAGGGGTGGGGAGAAAGATGGAATAGCTAAGAGCATGTCATGTCTTGTGCTGTTAACCCTGCAAGGAGTCCTCATGACTCACATGAGTTCTCTTTATGCTCGGGTAAAACTGGGTCCAGTCATGAGACAGAAAGTCACAAAAAGAGGTCCCTCTCCCTCACTGGAGCTGGTGGAGGTGTCAGGGAGCTGGCTGGGCAAGCTGCTAGTTGTTCTTCCTGAGTTTAGAGCTCTCTAGGTCCCCTGGTCTTTAGAGGAACTCGGCTGAAATTTGTGGACACTTTCCCAGGAAGTAGGTGAAAACTTTATTGAAATTGCATTCTGTTAGGAAGCTTTGATTTTCCTGACATGCTTGACTTGGGAAGTGCAAAGCTTAAAGACAAGAAAACCAGTGGGTTCCTTTGCATTTTAAGTCTTTTGAGTTCACAAGCATCGTAAGTCATGAGTTCTCAAAACTTGTTACCTTCAATTTACTCATCAAAATGGAAAGTCAGGAAACTGGTGAGGCTAAACTTTCTTGAGCAAAACTGCAGAAAAGTTGCCCGTCTCCTGTGCTGTCTGCTTCTGCCTCCTTCCTTTTTCCTTTATAGGTCCCACCTCCAGCCCGTCAAAGAATTTTCTTCTCTGTTGCAGAAATCATTCCTGCCCTTCACCTGCACACCACCAATCTTACTCTCAAGAAAGTTTGGATGAGATTAAAACTAAACCTATATCTCTCACCATGAACTAAACTAATATAAAAATGGATTAAAGATCTAAATATTAAAATAGAAATGCTGAACTGGCTGGAACAGGGGTTAGGTAGAACTCTTGAAGACATCGGTGTAGGAAAAGATTTTATGAAAAAAAGCTCAGTTGCCCGTGAACTAGCACAAATAATTGACAAGTGGGATCTCTTCTTATTAAAAAGCTTCTGCACAGCAAGAGAAACCACCAGCAGTGTGAAGAGACAACCCACAATGTGGGAAAAAATCTTCACCTGCTGTTCCTCAGACAAAGGTCTACTATCTAGAACCTATAAAGAACTTAAAAAAATCAGACCTCCCAAATTTAAAAACTCAATTCAAAAATGGGCATCTGAAATGAACAGACATTTCTCACACAAAGAAGTAGAAATAGCAAATAAATACATGAAAAAATGTTCAACATCACTGGTCATTCAAGAGAAGCAAATGAAAACAACACTGAGATTCCACCTCACTCCAGAAAGAATGGCTGCTATCATGAAATTAACCAGTAACAAATCAACCAATAACAAATGCTGGGAAAGAGGAACCCTGCTCCACTGCTGGTGGGAGTGTAGACTGGTGCAACCACTGTGGAAATCAGTATGGAGAAACCTCAAAAAACTAGGACCAGAAGTCCCATTTGACTGAGCTATTCCCCTGCTGGGTATCTTCCCCAAAGAATTAAAAGAATCATACTACAGTGATATATGTGCACCCATGTTCATAGCAGCATAATTTGTAATAGCTAAAACTTGGAAACAGCCCAAATGCCCATCAACTGGAGACTGGATAAAGAAAATGTGGGGCTTTTTTAATAAAATGGAGTACTACTCAGCCATAAAAAATGAGAAATTAGAGACATTTATAGCTAAATGGATGCACATTGAGGAGATACTCTTAAGTGGAATAAATAGGACACACATGTGTAAATACCAAATAGTCTCTCTAGTGTGAGAAACTGAAAGTGTAAATGAGGACTAAAAGGTATAATAGATAATGTGAAATGGGAAGAAAAGGGGCAAAGGGGAAGGGGAAGTGGGAGGGGTAGGGGAAAGAAAAGAAGGGAATGGAATTAATATGAGAAAATGAAAAAATGGAAACAAAGTCTTTGTAAATAGGGAGGGAAGGGGGGGATTGAAGGGAGGGCAGGGGAAGGGGGAAAAATAAGAATCAAGATACATCATGTAAAGGTACAAGCTTCCAGTGATGAATGTCATTATATTGTACACCTAAAATGTACCAACAAAATAAAATTTAAATTTAAGAAAAAAGAAATGTTGGATCAAACCATTTAAATCGAAGAGTGAATAACAGTTAATGTGTACTGATTCCTTGCACAGGGCCAGCCACTGGTCTAAGCACTTTCCATGCATTGCCATTTAATTCTCACAGCGACCTTATAAAATAGGTCTTATTCTTATCCAGTTTATAGACTAGGCCGGGGATTTGCTGAAATTCACATAGGGATTCCATCCCAGAACATCCCATGATGAAGCTTACTCTCAGTCATACCACTGAGTAATTATGCCTCAGGGTGTGGGTCAGAGGGCTGCTAAAACTTACTGGGCTGCTTTTCCTGATCTTAGGCATCAGCTCCTTAAGCAAAAGATGAGGCTTTAATGGTGTATGTTTCTCATCTGTGGAGCCTTCTCAAAGCCCTGAAACCCATTTCCGCAGGCAGTTGCCCACTCTGGCCTTGCCATTGGCATCTAGGTATGTTAATGAGCTCATTTAGTGATGGAATTAAATAATATTCATAACCCTATAACACTGAGGTAGGAAGAAGATTATAAAGATATTCGGAGAATCGCAGCCCTTTGGGTTATGTGAATAGCTGTTGTTATTGAATCCAACTTCCCAACCAAAGCAGGACTGCTCCGAACCCTGGAAAGAGAGTCTTTAAGCCTCTTACTTCCCAGGCCAGAGAGCTTGCTGCACGCCTCAGCTGACTGATCTTCACTAATTGTTGAAGTGTTCTCATCCATGTTGAGCACAAACCTGCCTTTCCAATGAGTCCAATTTCATGGAAGTAAGACAAGCACACAGGAGCTTCTTCCTCCTCTTTCCTCAGACTGCCCCAAATAAAATGACAATCTCAGAGCACTGTCATGGACCAGAAGGGGCACAAATGACACAGGATTTGAAGGCCCAAGAGACCAGCTCCACCAACAGTAGCTCAGAGGATGAAGGAATTCAATCCCAGAATTTTCCACAGTGATTGCGTGACTCAGAGCCTAACTCTGGGGTGTTGCTCTTCAGTCTCCCCAAGCTACCTGATATCCCACTTTCCTCCATGTCCCAACTGTAAGGTTCACCCAGAGCAGGAGTGAGACCAGCAAAGCAGGCAAAATCTAAGCACCATGTAATGAGTTTATTGCCATCTGAGTCCAGATGGGCCATTGGCATAGGAAGGAGTGCGCAGGCAGTTTATATAGAGAAGTTCAAGCAAGGTAGTGGGTGTCAGCTTGGAGGGTGGAAAATTCTGGGGTCTCTTGGGTGATAAGCTTAAGGCTGGTGAACAGGACTGGGTGAGGCAGGGCGATGGCAGATACAGCAAGGTACAGGGGGTGCCTTGTAGTTTTTCGGAGAATGGGTGTCCTTGCAGATGTGCATGAGTAAGGCGGTAGCTGGCTTCCCGTCAATGCTGTTCTTGCAGGCCATGCGTCTGTTGGGGTTTTCCTGTCTCAGTTGGGTGGGGGTCTTGCTCAGGGGGCCTGTCACAACCTGTGCTCTACACTGTCTGACCTTGACACATCTTTCCCGACCTGTCTCTCAGTCTTGGCTGTACTCACAAGTCAAAGAGAAGAGGAGCACAGGCAGTACACATTTCGATGGTAGCAACTGACTTCACAGACCCAAGCTATCTGAAGTTTTGACGCATGATTATTTTCAGAACCCGTAGTTTTTTTTAAATTAGGCACTCCGATAAAAACTAACATTAAATCAATAAGAAACTCCTTCGAAGATTTGAATAAAGAAAAGAAATATCCTGTGAATGAAATATTTACCCCCCAAAAAGCAATCTAGTCTGCTCCAGGTATAATTGACTGGTTTTCTGGACATTCTGCAGCTCTACTGAAGGAGAAAGGGGCATCTTCTTCCTGGACTTGTCCGAAAGGCTGACAGGACAAGAGGGACTCACCTCATCCCCTCTGAACTCAAATCCAGAGTCCTGCAGGGTTCAGGAGCCAGCCCTGGCACAGGGCCAGGCCGACAGCTTTTGTGTGCAAACTCAGCTGATAAAGAAGCGCCCCTGAAGGCACGAAAACAGAGTAGGGCAAGAGACAGAGAGGGCTGGACCCTCTCCAGCGCTGATGGCAGCTGAGTTCTGGGTTGTTGCCTAAACCAGCTTCCTGAGCAAAAGTCAGTTACGGTCCCAACACAGTGGAAATGTATTCTGAGTACGCTGAAGAAAGAATAAAGCAAAAGGCTAATGCATGTTTTACTGTTATTATTAAACACTTTGAGTTTTCTCGATATTTCTCCATTGCTTACTGACTGGATAGCCAAGGCAATCAGGGCATATAGACTCTGAGTTATTCAGGTTACGGATAAGTGTGCTGGAAAAAGTAATGACTAAGAGTGAAGCCAGCTTTCTAGTCTCAGCTCCAGTCCAAATGTGTGTGACCTTGAGCAAGTCATACCCCATGATCTTAACATGAGAGAGGGATGACAGGACTTCTTGCCTTTCTTCCAGCTACAGTTGATCGATCTATCTATCTATTCATCCATGCACATATCCATAGCCATCTCTTTCTCTACAGAGCAGCCCAGGGTACTCTCAGTCTCACTGTGTTTCCATTTCAGCCAAGAGAGGACTCAGAGACTAAAAATAAATAAATAAATAATATACGCAATAAAGGATTATTTATCTACAGAGAAGTTTAAAGTTATGTCATTTGTAGGGAAATGGAGAGAATTAGAGATCATCATGTTAAGTAGCATAAAAGCAGAAAGGAGAGTATTATTAGACAAGAGGAAGAGCATATAAATGAAGGTGGATGAAGGAGGACGATGGGGAGATGAAGAGAATCAAAATACGATATGCATGTATAAAAATACCCATTGAAAGCCAATATTTTGTAAACTTTATAGGGACTAGTAAAAATATTTTAAAAAACTAAGTCTCATGTTTGCTTTATGGATGGTATGGCTAGAAAGAAAGGCACCCCAACAGAAAGACAAGCCACCCCTCCTGCCCTTTCCCCAGCAGGCAGGCTCAGGGCTCAGAAGACATGGTCAGCAGGACCCAGCCTGGGCACAGTGGTAAAGCAAAGTTTATGTTCTATAGCCCGGGTGTTCTTTTGCCATTAATCTTCAAATTAGACCTGGCAACCTCTTGATTTAGGAGCTTGGACAATGATCCTTTAGGGTTATTAGAGTTTTATGTTTCACGAAATATATATACATAAAAATATAAAAAAACATAAAAACAAAATACAGTGGTACCCCAGTTCACAAACTTACTTTGTTTCATTCTTCTGGAAAAGATGGCTGTTGTCATGTATGTCACTCAATGCAGAGTTCTCAAACAAAAACAAAATTTTGCCAACAGCAGCATTCATGAACCATGGTACCACTGTATAAAAATATAAAAACATTAACATTACACAAAAGTACAAAAATATAAAACATAAACATACATATAAGATATAAAAATCAGACATAACAGTAGGACACCATGTGATATGTTGATATATGTATACTTTGGACCATGTTTAAACCCATTTAAACACATCTACTGCCTCAAACATTTATCATTTCTTTATGCTGTGAACATTCAAAATCCTTTCTTCCAGTTTTCTGAGACAGTAATACACTTTACAGTTATCTGCAGCTACGCTGCGATGCCATAGCACACCGAGCTTCTCACCCTACCTAACTGTAACCTGGCACCCACCGACCAGCCTTTCCCTGCCCCACTGTCCCCTACTCTCCCAACCTCTGGTGATCACCATTCTACTCTTCACTTCTATGAATCCAACTTTCTTAAATTCCACACAAGCGTGAGATCATGTGATATTTGTCTTTTGTGTCTTGCATATTTCTCTTAACAAAATGATCTCCATCCATGTTGTAGCAAATGACAAGAATTCATTCTCTTTATGGCTGAATAGTATTCATCATGTAGATGTACCACATTTTGTTTCTTTAGTTATGAGCTGGTAGATACCTAGGTTGTTTGCATTTCTTGGGTATTATATATAGTTCTGAAATGAACATGGGAGAGTAGATAGCTCTTTAACATACCAATTTTTATTTTGTTTGGATGAATATACCCAGAAGTGGGATTGCAGGAACATATAACATTCTATTTTTAATTTTTTGAGGAAGCTCTATACCATTTTCTATAATGTTCATACTACTTTACATTCCCACCATAGTTATTTTAAAAGATGATTAATTGATCATTTGAACCACAAATATTTAAGTAGTCACAATTCACATATCATGGTATTGGATGCATAATTATCCCTTCACACACCCACAATGATAAAAAAGAATCCAATGGTTTCATCTCCAACTCTGTTTCTGATCCTCTAAAATGGGAGGACTTCCATAGCCCTTTTGGCATGGAAGGTGGTTAAAGCCATTTGTGAATAGAGACACCAAATCTGCTCCTAATTTCTATTCAATTATCACCTGAGTTACAAGTTGCTTGCTGCCATGTTTTTCATTTGAGCAGCATCTTTCTGCCCTATAACCAAGCTTCTTAAGTACGTCATTGGCCAGTGTGCAAGGTAACTGCAGCAAAGAGTTATCCAAATGCTTTCCAGCAACCTAAGAACATCCTGTCTTCCTGACTGCTAAATAGGCAAAGCAAAATGCCCCCAAATATTTGAATCTCCCAAATAAGAGCAAGATCGAGGTGGAGGACCAGACTGGGAAACAAAAGAGAAGGAACCTCCGGGGGGAGGTGGCAGATGGTCTACCAGGTGGACTTTGACAGTACACAGAACTGGCCAAACTGACTGGTGGACCAGGCAATTTTTAGCAATGATTGCAGTGTGAGCCACAGGGCACCAGCCATGTGGCATGATGCCAGGCATCGCTGCTACTGACATTCCAACCAGATAAGCAATGCAGCCACTGCCGGGAGGGGCTGAGAGCAGTGCTGGGAAGTGAAGGAGAACAGGGAGGGAAGTGGGACAGAGTGGAGCACTCTCATCACCCAAACCGAACAGGTTCAAACACGTCTGAACAGGTAACCAGGAAGGTGGCCTAACCTTTGGTCTCTGCACACCCGGGAACATTGCCCTCTGAGCAAGATGTGATTTACTCAAAGAAGTAATTAAATCTGGTGGCACAGCGCTAATCAGGGTGGCATTCAGCACTCAGAGCTGGAAAATTCCTCCCCTTTGTAAATGCCCAAACCTGGGGCACCTTATTATTCGAGTTTCTAATTAAAAAGGAACAGGAGCAGCTCAATAACCTGCAGCAATCCATCATGTTCATGACCTAATGAAAGAGCGCAGGGTTGGGGTTGGAAGATGCTCTCCCCTCCACTGCACCGGGTGAGGCTCCCAGGGAAGGCAGGAAATCGGGGCTGGCTTGGGCCTTTCCCTCTGCTGACTGAACTGTCACCCTGCATCGTTGCTGCTGAACTGCACGGAAGGTATTTCTAATCTCCTAACGGTGACTGGAAGGGGCTGAAGGACACAAATTAAGTCTCAGAGCAGTACAGCTGAGTAAGAATGGAAGGTCAGTCAGTTGACTCTTCCCACAATTCCCCAAACAAGGCAATTATTCATGAAGGAAATTTCAAATTATTTTCATTAGACTTGTGTTTTACCAATCTAACCAAAGTGATTAATTAGGGATTAAAATATTTACTCTGCACATGCTGCCTTGGCTCAGCACTAGCATATTTAAGCATTGTGCTAAACGGGTCAGCTGTTTCCAGTATTGTTTGGAATTCATTTCCCATTTTCTGTGTAAAAGGGCACTGACATCATGTCTATACCATACTTGGGGTCTCTCCAGGCACCGAAGTAGAGAAACAGAAAGAGGCTCCAGAGTTCCTGCCCTTTGACCTCAAATTTCTTCCTTGTTAGAACCACTTTATGTCAATGGTCATAATTTTTCTGGATCCATGTCTTCGTAACAAGCTGTCTGGCATGCCTGGGGGCTGACAACGCCTCTAGCCAATGACACACCCTACACTGGTGAGATGCACCATGGCATCTGTGTGGGAAGAAGACTACCAGAATGGGGGGATTCTCTGAGATTTTGGTGTGTTCTTAGCACTGTGAGATTCCATAGCAAAATTATGAAACTATTGTCCACTGCTGAGAGAACAGAGAAGGACTTGTTACTCAAACAGGATTTGCAGGCCTCTTTTGTCCCAAGGGCTCCCAGCAGAGCTGGCACATCTATGACTTTGAGTTCGTCACTGTTTCAAGGAGATGCCAAACGGGACCCCAGCCCAGGAGATCTACTGTGTTTATTCATAGTTTCCAACCTTTTGAGAGACTGTGAAGACAATGCATGGAGAAGAGGTGGCAGAGCTACTCCTTATATTGTTAACATATCACCTCCCTAGAGGATGACACGAGGGGGGTAAAGAGATACTGATGGTGCTTAGGCATTTTTCATTTTGCTTCCTTTCAGCAACACTAATCAATGTCTTCCATTGTGCTCACTGAGCCTTCAGACAGATATGGGATGATGTAGGAATAAACCGATCAACTGTTCTAGAAGTAGAGAAGGTGATAAGTAAAACCATGACCCTTGTTGGGTACAGTAAGACTCTGCCTGCAGGGACTGGCCCAGCTCCAAAAGGTGGAAGAAATGCAGGGAAAGCCAGCATTAGAAGAGGAGGGGGCGTGTGAGCAGAACACTACCAGGTCAGGGGGTACTGGTGCCAAGACAGAGAACCCATCTGTGGAGGGATGCAGCCTCAGTTTCCCGAGCTGGGAGAGGTCCTGGATTGGTCACAGGAGGGGTTTATTGACGGGAGAGTGGTGTCTCAGTGGAGTACTGGGGCCAGGAGCTAGGTTGGCTGGAAGCCAAGGAGACAGCTGGTGTGAAGACACGGATATGGCAGCAGGTACAGCAGTGGCGCTCTGGAGTTTATCTAGGAATAGTAATAATAACAGTGATGAAAGAAATTATGTTGCTTCCCATGAGCCAGGTGCTACATGGGCAATATCTCACTTTCCTGAATCCTCACAACAATCCTCTCCATTTTATGCACAATTCTTAAACACCAGAACCCGGATTCAAAGCCAGGTATGTCAGGGAGCACAGCTGTTGCTTGTAGCGTGCATGACGAATGGTCTTCACAGCAAAGGCTGGGATGGGGACCCATGGGTTGGGCAGGGCTCAGCTGGGCATCAGCATCAGTGTTTTGCCTGAAGGGATGAGACGCAGAGAAGTCAAGTCGAGGGCCTCCCTTCTCCGGGCTGCTGCACGGAAGGGAACAAACTTTGGCTGGAGGTCCTCCCGCTTGGATTCTAACCTTCGCTCAGGGCCTCCAAAGTCTGCAATTTCAGGAAATGCACTCAGGCTTTGTACATACCTTTCATCCTTCACCCACTAAACATGGCAGGCTGCTTACCTGCTCCACTTTGTAAAGAATTTGCTTCAGGAAATCAGTTACTTAAAATGGCTCCTAATTACTTGGCAAATGGTGTGTGCCAGGGCTTTGCTAAATATTTCACCAACTTTCTTTCCTCTGTGCTCATGAGGGCCCTGTGGCTAGGACTATTACTGCTGGGAGATAACAGGAGAGACAGCAAGGTTTCATACAGTTCAAAGAACCACACGCATGTAAGGGTTTATTATTAGGGTTTTTCAGGAAGCAGCAGTGTCCAGCTCAAAGAGGAGAAGGTAACACAAAATCTCTAAAATGTCCAGAAAAAGAGAGAGGCTGAAGTCCAGCATGCATAGGTGTGTAACTAGGAACTATAAAATCAGTGAAGGCTGGGCTACAGGAGAAATTTTACAGAGAAGCAATGTTGATTACCTTAAACTATGAATAACTGAATTTGGGGTGATCTTGATTTGGTTACCAAGGGAGAATGTATCAGATCTAAAACAAATTGATCTTGGCAAACAGCTTTGAAACATTATCTCCTCCTAGAAGTTGGACATGTTTCAGAGTGTTTTAAGTCTCAAGGAAGTTATATTTTTCCTTTACCTTATATCTCACTGCAACCTCCCCAAGATGAAAAAGATGCATAACCGGATTTGCATTCCTTATTGGAAAAGGACTGCTGCAAGCAACCCGTCCAGAACTGACTTGTTAGCAATATTATTAGACGTTGAAATCGTTTTCCTCACAGGGCAAAACGCCCTGAGGGTAGAGAAGTCACCTGCCACTTTCTAATGTCATTTAATCTTTTTAGTCTGTCTGAGCTGTAAACTGTCAATCACGGTGAATGTTTAGTCACCTTGAATGCTGTTTAATCAGGAGAATGCTTTGTACATGTCTAATACCTGATGACACAGGAATTAAGTCTTCACAATAATTACCCCACGACATCATTTGACATCATTACTCACAGGCCAGGCCAAACCCATTTGTAATCTCTCAGGGTTTTTCAGTGAGAAATGTTTCATTACTGTTCCATAACTGGAATGGTTACTTTACACGGAGAAAAAAATGTAAGTGAAATCTGCAAATGGGGCTGTTTATAACGCGTCTTTAAATGCTGCTGCTGACAGGGTAATGATGATGGTGTGAACCGACTGCCAAGTGCATGTGGCAAGAAACAGGAGCAGTGCTGGTACAGACAGTATTTGAGATCCTCATTCACTCTCCAACTTACACAGGGCACTGAAAAAGGGTGTTTCTTTAAAGAGAGGAATAAAGATTGTGAGCCATGTACTGTACCTAGGTCTTTGTGAGTATGGATATTCTTCCCATCTAACCTTCCTAATGTCTTCCCTTCTCTTTCATTCTTTTTCTTTATCCATTTTCCAGTTTATGTGTTTGATTTCATACTGTTTTTACAAAGAAAACCATAAATATATTTATAAGAATCACATTAAAGTCACAGTTGTTTGGTACTAGTCCGTAAAATAACAACACACTGGGTTTAGCGTATTGTTGTGTCCAATCTGGCAATGCTGGCTCCCGACGGCTCCATCAGCACTGATTCTTGGGATAGGCCTGATGGTGAGGACTGGGAAGATGCCGGTTGGTAATGGTGCAGAGTATTTTCTGTTAGCCTGTGACGTTGTCACTGTCAATCTCTCTCTTTCTCTCTCTGCTTTACAGGGGCAGGTCTATATGTGTGTGGAGAGTCCTACTTGCCAGTGATGAGCAGATTCCACAAGGCTACAACAACTGAGTCCCTGCGCAGGGACATTCTGCAAGGCCCAGCTCCTTGGGGACTGGCTCAGACTCCTTCTATCCCTCGCCTTTTAGGGACTCAGGTCTGTGTCTCCTTTCCATTCTCCAGCACCTTGCTGCATTCTTCCAGGAGGCCCAGGGCTTCTTGCTGTGGCAGTTAATGAGTCCTTGAGGCAGGTAAGCAGCTCTCTGCTGACCCTGTGAGTGCTGAGCGGGGACCCATGCCTGCCCTACCCAGTCCGGCAGCTCCTCTCTGGCTGGTTTATCCAGGAGGCTCAGGTGGTGGCTGTGCTCTGAGGTCACTGTTTCCTCCACTTTGCTTCTCCTATAGTCTGCTCTATGAAAAGCACTTTAAAACATGGCGTTCCTGTGTGGTTTAAAAAGAATACAGAAAATTCATTCATTCACTCATTCATTCATCTCTTCATTCCACAAATATTTCTTGAGCATTATCATATGTGCCAAGCAATTCTCTAGATGTGGAAATACAGCGAGGAACAAAACAAGAATCTCTGTCTACATTGAGCTAAGTCCTGAAGAAGGAAGATAAAAAGCACATGGCAATTTAATCAATTAAACGGACTGTATGACAGTGATAACTCCTGTGGTGGAGGAATGAAAAGGAAAGGAGAGAAGCAAGGATATGCAGAGAGGCTGCAGTTCACACGGATGGTCAGGAAAACCTCAACGCCAAGGGGACATCTGAGTTCCGGAGATGAGGGACATGGCTCTGGGACAGAGGAGATGCGGAAGAAGAACCGAGACCCGAAGGTGGGAATCTGCAAGGGGGAATAGCAAGGAAGCCAGTGTGTCTGGAGCACTGGGATGCAGAGTGGCAGGAGATGGGGTCGAGGAGGAAGCAAGCGCTGCTCCTGGGGGGCACCATGCGCCACACCCGCCCGGGGCACCCGGCTGTCCTCAGGAGGCAGAGCTGGAAATGCTGTAAGGAGAAGAGTGATGAGATCTGGTTTGGGTGACTTCATTGCGGCAACTGGAAAGGGCAAGGGCAGAAGCAGGAAGGCCAGGAGGAGCCCATTGGTCTTCTGGGGTGGATCTCAGAGCAGAAGACCCCCGTGCAGACGGTGAACAGGGAAAGAAGCCATACTTCAAAGATGAGCGTGGGCTTCCCCAACAGATCAGCTGTGGGACCCAAGATGCTTTTTAAAGCCTGAGGAACCAGAAGAAAAGGGCTTACAAATGTTTATATGGTATTTTAAACTCTCTGCCCTTAAACCATCTGAGTCTGTGATTAGGTAAGGTGACAAAGGGAAGAGTGTGAAAGAAGAGGAGACCGAGGACTGAGCCAGTCTCTGTCAAAGTTAAAGGGGCCGTGCAGTAGCACTACCTGCTGTGATAAACAAGCCAAAAGTGAATAAAAGGTCAAACTTAGTAGTTAACTTCTCACTGGAATAAAGTCCAAAATGGGTGTTTCTGATTGGTGGGTGACTCTCCTGCCTTTTTTTTTTTTAGCTCCTCCACCTTCAATTCATGATTTCCAGGGTCACTGTGAGCACCTGAATCACATGAGGAGGAAGAGGAAGAACAGGGAGGGTGTGCTTTGGAAGGTTTTAGGAAATATGCCTGGAAGTGGTACTTGAGGCCCTTCTAAACTGAGAGAGAGATTCACAATGTACTCTATACGAAAAACAGAAAGCAGGTTTTATAACAGCCATCTGGGCTTCATCACAGGAGGGTCCAGATAAGAAGGCTAAGAAGATTGGCTGGTGAGGTGTTAGAAAATTCAAGGGAGTGTAACATCCAAGAGGACAAGTTCAGAGAAGATTTCAAGAAAAAAGGGGGATGCTGTGCAATGCAGCTAAAAGATCAGAGAAGATGAGAACTGACCACTAGGTTTTCCTTAATCAATGTCCATGGTGACTTTGACAGGGCAGAGTTGGTGCAGTGACACGGGAAATGGCTTGTTGGGATGAATTAAAGTGAGAAACAAAGAAAATAAATACAATGGGCATGGATAACTCTTTCTGGAATCAATTGATTTTAGATCAACATAGACTTGTCTGCTCCCTTCCTGGTCATGATTATAGCACGAAACAGAACATACCTTAGGTGGTTCCAATGAAGAAACTTGAAGGAAAGTATTACTTAGGGTTGTGGGCTGCATTAAGGCATTAAACAACAGATGTTGAGGTACCCAGACACTAGTTGCCATGGAAAACTGATTAATGATAGCAACTATTCCACAAGAAGGAACGTTAAGCCCCACAATGTTTTATGGTAGCAACTTGTGTGTATAGTTAAAATCAAGTTAAT
The DNA here is from genome assembly GCF_000247695.1 of Heterocephalus glaber. The sequence continues at coordinate 2,123,392 of NW_004624884.1, forward strand.
ACCCAAGGCTATTTGTATTTCACTAAGAAGGAAATAGTAAATTTGTACTGGTAAACCACATGCAAAGCATAGTTTGTGATTATAAAGTCAGATGATACAATTAGATCACACATGTGTTCAAGCACATACATGCCCTTCACAGAAGGAGATTAATGAGAGATTCCAGGGTGTACCATGGTCAGTCAGCATTACCACGCTGCCCTCCACCTGCCCCCACCTCCTCCTCTTCTGATTTTGTCTAACATATGTACATCCAAGAATCATCTCTCTTTTGTGAAAGAAATAACAGCTTTACACAATATTCATGTTTTCAGGAGTGTCCTATGCACAGCACACTTGAGGTTTCTTTTATAACTTTCCTAATCATGTTCACCCAACACAATAAGCATTATCTAAATTAGTTATCAGTTTACCAAATTGTCTCCTTCTTTAAAAAAAGATATATTGCAAAATTATAGGTATAGCCATAGACAGACCCAGTATTGTATGCTTGCAGACATTTGGAGAGAGATAGTGTTCTTAATCCTAATTAGAATTCTTTCCCTTTCCTATATGAACTTCTCAGAATCAAGGGTGACCTTATTTTCATTTGGGTAGAGCACCGCAAATCAACTGATTTTCCTTTGTCTTTCAACGCATCATCTCCTATTCAAATGTGTTTATTTAAGCCCTAGCCTTCTGCTATCTTTTCTTATTATTGTGTCTTTCAAAAATATCCATTTGAAATAGATTGCCTTCTATTTCCCTTTTTCTGCAATATGATCTTTTGTACATGTTAACCATTGTTGGAATCATGAGTCCAAGCTCAACAGCATAGCATTTTTATTAGAGTATCCTGCAAAAAGCAGAAAACTCCTGCCCATGGAAATCTGTTCTCCCTTCCTTCCACACTACCAGGGCTCACTGGGACACATGGACACCTAGCTACAGACTACAATGTCAGCTTCCTTTGAATGAGGATGTGTGGAGGTGACTAAGTTCACATCAATAGGATAACACCTTCAGGGACCACCAAATATAAAGAAATCTACTTGCTTCAGTGTACCTCCATTTCCTATGCCCACGAACCAGAGCATGGATGGGGCCATGAGCTCTGACTGTGCAGATGGGACCGCTGAGGGAGGGCAGAACAAGATGGGTTCTGCATGACCGTGTGGGACACGGCCGTCCCAACACCCTGGAATATCTTAGATCTGCTTCTGTAAGCCACCCAGTGAAGGTGGTTTCTTTGTTAAATTAATTTTTACCCTTATACAATTGTTAAGTGGGCTGAATTTTTCAAATATATAGAAAAAAATGAGATTAGGCCAAACTACAATCATTTTTTAAACTGTAATCTCACTTTCCCTTAAATTGTTCTGTTTGAGTAAGCGAAAGGTGGACTTACCCAGAATATCCTCCTTCCTAACCTTGGTGAGGACATCTGATTTACAAGTCTTACTTTCAGCTTTCCAATGTCTGGTCTTTTTTCAAAGATTGTTCATTCAAACTGCAAATTGAATAAGATATAATAAAATAATTATCTCTAACATTGCAACTATTGACTAAGTTGAAATAGGATAAAAGAAAAAACTAACAATAAAATGAAACAAATGAACTCAAACACATACAGGAAAAGTAGATGGTGGACCTGTTTGATTTTCCAATGGGTGTATCTGGGTTTTCATTAGTTTGGTTGCTACAATGAACCAGAGTGTTTGCTGGTACAATTATGAGATGTCATTTAAAACAAGAAAATATATTCTCTGAAGAAAGTTGACTCCTAAAAACATTGTGATATGTAGAAATGCATAAGTTTCTTTGTATGTTTTGTAAGAAAGTGTTGTGCATCTTGTTGACAGTAGAAAGGGTCTATGATGTGACATTTGTGTGGTAATGAGGCATTTTAAAATGCAATAGACACACTTTCATCTTTCTAAATGACTTAATATAAGTACACTTCAAATCGTCTCCCTTTCTTTCAGACTTGGGGCCAAGCCATCGATACACTCAATAGATGCGCACTAGCAGGAGTTGTGCAGAGTGCACAGACAGATCCGATGGGTACGCTACTAGGAGTGTGAGCCATGCAGCTGGCCCTGAGTGTCCCCAGAGCCAAACCCAGCTTCTGGGGCATTTTAAAAAGCAGAAATTCCATCCTTGTGATATCCAAGAAAAGAAGCTAAATCCCAGACATGTGACCCTTGAAGCTCGATATTTACATTTTCTGCAGCTCCTACGTCCAAAGACGCAGCGGCCGAAGGCACTGGAGCAGGGTCGAGTGTAGCAGGCAGCGCAAAGCAGCGCTGGCTCAGCCTCTAGGGTCTTCTCCGGGGCCACACCCCTCCTCCGAGACCCCTTCTGCTGGTTCCTCCGCCTCTTAACACTTTGCACGCCCCTTCTAAGTCCTGCTCCGGAGGATCCCATCCACCCACTGCCTGCACGGATAAGTCACAGCCCTCCTCTGGCTGGACAGCTCACAGACACCCCAAAGCCCCAGTGATGAAAGCAATGCTTCCAAACGCTTCCCGGGAACGTGCTCCCCGCCTCTGTCTCCCACTCCAGTTAATAACAGTTCCCTTTCTACCAGAGCCAGAAGACCAGGGAGGCTTCTCTCCCTCTTCATCAGCCCCTTAAGGAAACCCAGAGCTTCTGAAAGAGCGCGGTCCTCCCGCCCACAGGGCGCACCGCCTTCCCTGCGCTCAGCCCCAGCGCTGCTTCCGTTCAGGCTGGCTCCACACGGAGCTGCCGCCTCGGTGTCTCAGCACCTGGAACATCGCCCACGACGCCGGCCCCGCGGAAACGTCCACCCGTGAACTTACTCAGGCCCTCCTCCTCTCGCCTGTCCTGTGTGGATCTCTCCAGACAGAGCTAGCCACAGACTCCCTGGAGCCACGGCTGGTTTTTGCACTTTTTCAAAGCTTATTTCACTGTGCACGGTTTACTGTTTCTTCCAAGTGTGAATTCTTTGAAGATTTGAATTATTGGTTGATTATGTTTGTATCTTACGTCTATCCCAGAACTTGGTGCGCAGCAGGCTAAGTCAGTGTTTACTGAATGAACAAACGAATGAATGTGCTTGTTGAAGAAGAGACAGTTACTCACAGTGGCTGTTGGTCCAAGAAGTTCCGCAAAACATGGTTTCATAACTGAATTTTTCTTTCTGAATTCTATTCAGAAACCAAAAATTTAAAGTAGGATTCTGAGGAGAATCAGCATGAATGTGCTGCATTAAGCAGAGGTCACATTTTACAAATGTCTTGTGGCTCAGTGAGGACTAAAGTTAGACTGAGGAAGACAGAATGTTAATGACAACATTTTTGTACACCCTTTCTCTGCATGTGTTTTCATTCCTTTGCAAGATGTAGTTGTTAATATCCAGGCCAGCGCAGGCCTCTGAATGCTTTGAATGCAGAAGCATAACTGCAAGTTGGCTTGAGATTCGAGTTGCTCTTCAGGCCTCTAAGTTGTAAGTGACTCTATTAAAGTTTGCTCAAGGAATTGCACTGAGTAGTTCTAATGGCTTTGTAGATAGAGAATTGATAGAAATCATTAAGAGCCCTGACTCTAGAAGAATGAACAGGGAAGTTTGCTAATCTTGATATAAAAATCTCTTTGAGGGTAATTTAAAAAGTAAATTGAATGTCATTTTAGAAGTACAGGATAGTATTATGTTTCTCTCACTAACACTCTTATCTAATATGTCATCAGATGAAAGAAAAATTAAGACATTTGTGAATGAGAAAACTTGTATATGAACTTGCCTTCTGTTTGTATCTCTTTGCTTTGAAAATCGCACTATGCAAAGCTTTTCTTTTCTTTTTTTTATTAAATTCTTTTATTGGTACATTGTAGGTATACAACACAATTACATTTCTCATTGGGAATTGTACCTTTACATGATGCATCCTGGTTCTTATTTTTTCCCCATTCCTAGCCCTCCCTTCACCCCCTCCACCCTTCCCTATTTACAAAGACTTTATTTCCATTTTTTCCATTTCTCATCATTTTTCCTTTCCCTTCTTTCCTTTCCCCTGCCCTTCCCACTACCCCTACCCCTTTGGACCTTTTCTCCCTATTTTACATTATCGATTATTCATTCTAATCATTGGTACATTTTAGGTAGACAATATAATGACATTCATCATTGGAAATTTGCACCTTTACATAGTCTCTCTTGGTTCTTATTTTTCACCCTTGCCCAGCCCTCCCTTCAACCCCTCCATTCCTCCCTATTTACAAAGATTTTGTTCCTAATTTTCCATTTTCTCATATTAATCCCATTCCCTTCCATCCTTTCCCCTACCCCTCCCACTTCCTTCCCCTTTGCCCCTTTTCTTCCTATTTCACATTATCTGTTATACATTTAGTCCTTATTTACACTTTCAGTTTCTCACACCAGAGAAACTATTCGGTATTTACACATGTGTGTCCTATTTATTTCACTTAAGAGTATCACCTCAATGTGCATCCACTTAGGTATAAATGCCTCTAATTTCTCATTTTTTATGGCTGAGAAGTACTCCATTTTATAAAAAAAACCCACATTTTCTTTATCCAGTCTCCAGTTGATGGGCATTTGGGCTGTTTCCAAGTTTTAGCCATTACAAACTGTGCCGCTATAAACATGGGTGAGCATATATCACTGTGGTATGATTCTTTTAATTCTTTGGGGAAGATCCCCAGCAGGGGAATAGCTGGGTCAAATGGGACTTCCAGTCCTAGTTCTTTGAGGTATCTCCATACTGATTTCCACAGTGCTTGCACCAGTCGACACTCCCACCAGCAGTGGAGCAGGGTTCCTCTTTCCCCACAGCCTCACCAGCATTTGTTATTGGTTGATTTCATGATAGCAGCCATTCTTTCTGGAGTGAAGTGGAATCTCAGTGTTGTTTTCATTTGTATCTCTCGAATGACCAGTGATGTTGAACATTTTTTCATGTGTTTATTTGCTATTTCTACTTCTGCAAAGCTTTTCTTAAAAGCTACTATAGGCACAATTTGATCTTAAAATAGCTACTTTTGGCTTTAAGAGGTAAGCTAAGAACATGTATAATTTTACACTGACTAAAACACACATTTATAGCAACCAACAATCTTTGATGGCACTTAGCAAATGATAACAAAGAATGTTCCTTGGCAATACAGTAAATAAATACAAATGTCTTCTTTAGAATACTCAAGATTAGATTTTTTTTTTTCCTCCTACAAATGTCTTCAGACTCCTTTACTCATTGCCCTGTCTCCCATCCAGGAGAAAAAAGAATTTTATTGCTAGGACAATTGCCATAACCCCTGGAGAACAAGACATCTGCCTGCAAGTTTGTAAAATGTAGTCTTGTAAAATAAATTACTAAAAGTATCAATCAGGGCATACAGCACAGAGTGAAAAAAGGATTCAAAGGGCATAACGTGTTATAAGAGAAACTCATATACAATGTATTTATTTCTGAATGAATCATTTACAGGAAACTAATCATTGGTGAAACATTTAAGCTTTTTAAAAAGCAAAGAATTCAGGTTTAGAAATAAGTGTCCACGAATAGGTTCTCATTTGAATAATCTATATTATTTCATATTTGGATCATATACAATGTTATAGTGACCATTTCTTTAAGTTAAACATTTTGGATGTGATGGACTAATTTGAACATTGTTATTTACATTTGGTGCATTTAAAAATATTTTTGAAATTTACATTTGAAATTTACATTTAAAAACATGAAAATTTTGTGTCTAAGGACATGAAGATTGGGATGAAAAAGGCTCTTGCTGGTGATTCTCATTTCTGAGAACTTGAAGAGAAAGTGGAGGGCGTGCTGTCTGGAAGAAAAGGGACTTGTAGTCTGGGCTGCTCCTCTGCTCACCAACCAGGCAACTCAGGCTAGCCGCAGGACCCCTCTGAGCATGCTGTGGTCACTATCAGCTGAAGAACAGTCTCCAGAGCATTTCTTCTTCAAATGTCTTGTGGTGCTGGCCCCTAGTTTGATTTTCACAGTGTGCCACACATTAGCAGTATCCAGGAAGCCAGACCAAGAGCAGGCAAGCCCCTTTGACGGGTCCAGACACTAGGGGTCAGTTGCTCCTGAAATACAGTGTGAAAACTTGTGTATATCATAGTCTGAGCTGCTATCCAACACCCAGGCTCCTAGACACCCGTGCTGAGTGGAATCATTGAGGATATTAAAATGACAAACATCTGCCTCACCTTAATAGTTATTAACTTGAATGTGATCACAGAAACTACATTTTTAGTAAGTTTCTTCAAGTGATCTAGATAATCAGTCATGTTTAAAACCATTCGTCAAGATGACTAATCCCTTCTTATGTGTTTAAAATTACTAGGTTTTTTTTTTTTGTTTTTTTTTTTTTGGTACCAGGGATCGAACTCGGGTCCTTGAGCTTGTGCAGCAGGCAGCGAAACCACTGAGCTAAATCCCTGGCCCGCTAGGTCATATTTTTATTATGGACAGCTTACCTGCCATTGCACTTTGAATGTTCTATTATTACCTACGTGAGTTAAAAGAATGACTCAGTCTGCTTAATCTTTCTTAAATGAGTAGAAAACATAGTCTACTGTAGTGAAAGCTGCTCATACGTTCCCCAACATTTTATCATGAAAAAATTCAAACATACAGAAAAGTTTAAAGGATTACACATTTATGTATAAACATAAAATTAAATACTGTACATATATTTTATATAGTTATATAGTTATATAATTGTACATATACAGCTAGAGTTCTTCCACCTAAGTTGCATGCTTAACATGTTACTTCTACACTTGTCTTATCACATATCTATCCATTCATCAACTTATCTTATTTTTTTATGTATTTCCAGTAAGTTGCAGACATTATTATACTTCATTCCTAAATAATTCTGCTTGCATATTACTAAATAGGGTTAAATTTTGTGAAGTATTAAATTTGAGATCAAATTTTCACACTATTAAATGATCTAAAATTATCTTAAGTATAGCATTCAATTAGCTTTAACAAATGCATGTTCCTGTGTAGCATAAACCTTATCTAACTATATAAATTCTGTTTGTTTGGTTTTTTTTTTTTGGTAACAGGGATTGAACTCCGGTCCTTGAGCTTGCGCAGCAGGCAGCGAAACCACTGAGCTAAATCCCCGGCCCCTCTAAATATAAATTCTGAGTGACACCCTAGAAACACCATAGATTACTCTTGATTATTCTAGAACTTCCTGATATAAAAATCACATACCATGCACTCTTTTGTGTCTGGCTTCTTTCACTCAGCATATGCTTTTGAAATTCATACATGTTGCATATTTCAGTAGTTTATTCTTTTTTGTTGCTGAAAAGCACAATATTGGATAAATTTACCAAGGTCTACTCCTTCCTGGTGGTGGACACTAGGGTTGTTTCCAATTTGGGGCTGTTATAAATAAAGCTGTTATAAAAGTCTGATTAAAATTTTGAAAAATATTTGAATTTCCCTTGGGTAACTACCAGGGTGTGGAATTGTTGGGTCATAAGAAACTGACAGGCTGATCCCCAAAGCAGTTGTACAATTTTACATCCCCACCAAACATGTGTGTGTCTCAGTAGCTCCACATTCTGACCAGTGTTTGTCAGTCTAAATTTGAGCCATTCTGGTGCATGTATAATGGTCATTATTATAGTTTAAATTTGCATTTCCTTTGTTAATAATGATCTAAGCAATTTTGTGTGCATGTAATCGGCTATTTGTATATTTTTCTTTGTGAAGTTACTGTTCAAAATTTAAATTGGATTGTTTATAATTTTGAGCAGCATACATTCTATATATACTCTGCATGCACATTCTTTGTCAGGTAAATATTTTATAAATATTTTCTCTTATCTATGGCTTACCTTTTCTTTGTTAGTATCTTTTCATAAAGAAGAATTTAAATTCTTGTATCATGTTTTCTTCTATTTTTCATGATTTGTGTCCTAAGAAACTTTTACCTATCTCAAGTTAAAAAAAATTACCCTGTACTTCTTAAAATATTTTAAAGTTCTAGCTCTTACATTTAGTGCATGATCGAGCTGGAGTTGACTTTTGTGTATGGTATGATACAGAATCAAGGTTCATCCCCACAGTATGAAAATCCAGTTCCTTCCTCTATTGTATCACTTGGGTGCATCTATCAAAACTTAATGGTCATAAATGTGGAGCTCTCTCTGTTCTGCTGTATATTTATCTGTCTGTGTCTATCTGTACATCAACACTATACTATCTTGGTTGCAGTCTTATAATTAAGTCATAAAATCAAACAGAAGTCCTCCAAATATGCGCTTCCTCTTCAAGATCTGTTAGATATTCTAGGTTCTTTGCATTTCATACAAATTTTAGAGTCAAAATTTATTCATATACTTGAAAGCATGTATCCAAGCAGAGTTCCTAGCCTCCAAGCAATGTTTTATTCACTTGTGTCTCTGGGCAGATTGAGATCTCAGGATCACTGATCCTATCATGGGGTCAAATTTTCTTCCCATTTGTACAAAATCCTGTGGTATACGCCCTCTACAAACCAGCCATTGTCCTTAGCTGTGGCTCTGCACTCTTAGGTCTAGATTAACTAACCATGTTCTATCATGTCATAAACAACCAGCCACAACCAAGTAGCCCATTATTTACTTTAACTAAAACAGAGTGAATTCAAATGCCAAACATTTGACTGTTAAATAACAAAGATTGTAGCTTGTTTGCAAGTTCAAACAGAATTGTCAATTTCTAAAACATTCAGGAAGGTCCATTAAAATATTCTCAAACTAAACATGAAGAAAACATTTCATTCAGAATTGCTAAACTAAGTTTAAAAAAAAAGATTTCTATGAAGAATAGCTTACTATGTTTTAAATATTCTTTCTGCAGGGTGTCATAGAGTGATACTTCCCAGAGCCAAGCTATTTTACCCATGGTATGGTAATTAATAACAACAGGGTGGCAAAGCTTCTCTTTTTAAATTCTAGTCAATTCTACCTAGTCCCAAAGATTTTTTCCTCTATCTTGAGAAAATGGTTTACAGAAAGAAAGAATAACTTCTGGAAGGGAAAAGGGCAAAAGAAGTCTTTCTTACAAAATTAAATCTTCTTCAGCAGAGACAGGCATGTTCTTAACATATTCACAGAAGTATCCCCTCCAGGTATGTTGCAAAAGCCATGAAAATAATAATTGTGGCTAAGTGCACTACATTGACAGTCAATATTGTATTTTTCAAGCTTGCACTCATTATTCTTTATAGTATTCATGCTTTTTGTGAAAGATCAAAAGATTTACATATCATATGGAGTGCTTTAGGGAATAACTTGCTGAGTACTTTAAATGCACAATGTTCTGCAGCCTCTTAAATACGGATTTCACTTCTCTCTTCTTTGTGATAAAGAAATAACAAGATAGAACTAGATGTTTTTTCTTAATATAATAAAATGTCTATTTTTAAATATAAGATGAAAGTTTGATATTTTTATCTGCAATTCCAAACACAATCTTGTGGTCCAAAATAATAAATTATAGCTTTTCTTTAATATGCATATTGAAAAAAATCCATATAACCCAACTCCAAAAGACTCTCAAGCAATCCAATACATAAACATGCCACAACTTTCATTGGAGTTATTCAATAATAGAACTGATCCATCTGCCTGAAGATGTCGATATGTAGCCTTTCTGGAAACCAAGAATGTGACTCTATGACATTTATTCTACAAAGCTTTAGATAAAATGTGTAGGAAAAGCTACCAACAATCATTTTCTTGGTTCATACCAACAATAATCGATAAGGAGAACGTTTTTAAGTGGAAGGAATCTGGTTTACTGTCTCCGAACTTCTTTTACCTGAGATGACCAAATAGGAGGTTGCAGGATTTACCATTTGGATTCTCCATGAATTGATTGACATTTCTTCCACTCATAATAGTACCATTAACAAGTGGTTATGGACATGGACAAAACCAGCTGAAAGAGATTCCTCAAACAACTGCTTTTAAGAAAAGCATGAGAATGTTCTGAAATCAGTTATACCAATGTGATACACACAGAAGACAGGTTCTCTACTACTCACAAGAGTATTAGTGATTAAATGATTTATGTGTACTTCTTTCCAGCGTTGCATGCGTGTTAATTTATGTCAGTTTGCTGCACCAACACAATTTATCCATATTGTTGACTTCAATACCCAGCTTTTTTTTGTTGTTAATAGACTCCTTACTCCTCTTGCTCTTGTAATATGTACATTCAACTGAGAAGTGAATAGGCAACACCTGAAGCAGAAGAAGAGAGGAAAGATCCTACGAGGGGTTAGGAGAGGAGTCCTGGCTCTGTTTCCATAGAATACCATGAAATGGACTGGACTTTGATGCTGTCTAGTCTAGCCAAATGCCCAGTAAATCTTCAGTACATCTCCCACATGTGGTGGAAGCACAATGTCGAGTGGCTGATCCCAAGTACCTGCTTTGGTGTATAGGTAAAATAATGTCACTCCTCTTTAGCCCAGGACACAAGTGTGTACACACATGTTCCATTCTCAGTCAGTTGCAGTGCTTTCCTGACACAGCATCAATTCTGGTGGAGGACCAAAGATGTAAGGCAGGATTAGTTATCAACAAACCTTTTTTCCTGAAAAGCTTGTTCTTCCTACTGTGTGTGGGGGGGGAACACTGGGGAAACTGGAAAGCATATTTATTGGAGCATTTCATTTTACTGGAGAATAAGCTGAATGAAAACTGTTCTTTAATGAAGCAGAACAGTGTAGAGCATTCTGATTAAATATTTGCTCAGATAATATTTTCTTACTCTGAAGCTGTGACTGGCAAGAGAGACAGATTGCTAGTAGCAGTGAACCCTGTGGTTGTTTGAAGAAAGGCTCCATGTATCCAAAGATAGCACTGAAATAAAGTCTGATAGCTTATGTCACGGGACCATATTCAGGTTGCCAGAGACAATCACCTTCAGCCTGGAAATTCCTGGCTGTGACTCCACCTTCTGCCTCTCAGAGTGCCACGGGACAAAGGATATGGAAACTACAAGACAAAGCACATGTGAAAGTGGCATCCAAATCAGCTTCAGCTTCAGAAACAATACTTCAAAACACTTGAGCAATAATTGCAGCTTTTAAACCCATATCTACACTTATATAAAGAAAGGAAAATTGTGTGGGTAATAATCCTAAAGTAAAGAAGCTAAAACATGATAAAGGTAATGTTCAGAAAGAATATTATACATATACAACAAAAGAAATAAGTTTTTTAGGGGGGAAATTTCGTTTTTATGAAAGGGAAGAGGAGACTAAGAACATCACAAAGCTGAGTGAAATACTGGTTTTCCCAATCAGATTGTTAGAATCATTTATACCCAGTGGTGGTGATATGCTGCTGTTGACCTTGGACAACGATAAAATCTTGTGGAGGGGAATCTAGCAATACATATCAAAAACTGATAAAGTAGACTTAGAAATTCCTCCTGTATTACACCAAAAAAAATCAATAGGAAAAAACATAAATATGCATTAAAATGTTTTTGCTTTGTTCACAACAGCTGAAAATTAGAAATAACTTGAATATTAAGAACAGGGGGTGGACTACAAATATATGATATGCTCACAATTATCAGGTGAAGAACATATAACAGAGCAATATTTTTTATGTTCTTGATTTTATAAAATTTGTGTTAAATATGTCCAGACACAAAAGTAATGGTGATTACCTCAGGTAACAGGTTTATAAGAATTTATTATAAGCCCAAGCCCATTTTATGAGAACAAAAGCTATCAAGCTAATGTCATTTTTTGGACAAAGAAAAAAGCAACACATTTTACTTTAAAATAAAAATATTTTTGAACTTCCAGGAAGATGGTGGAGCAGTAAACAGCAACAAATCAATCTCTCCAAGATTCAGAATCCAGACACTGGAAAATATCAATCTGAGGAAGAAAAGAAGGAGGGGTGGATCCCTGGAACCCAGAAAAAATCTGAAGGAAACATTGGAGCACACAGAGAAAGTGAAGAGATAGCACACCCTGAAGGAAAAGGAGGGGCAACCTGCACTCTCTCCCCAGCTCCCTGCTCAGGGCATGAGAGAGGAGGGTGGAATCAACAGAAACACAGTGAGGATGAGTGATTCCGAAGGCCTCCAGGGAGAAATGCATGAGTCGAATGGAGCAGTGCATGCTGTGCACTGTAACAGCTGGTGAGTGAGTACAGTCCAACTGACTGCTGTGTCTCCTGGAGACTGTGTTTGACCAGATGAAACCAGGGAGCTATCAACTGAGCCCAGGATTCAGAGCAGCCACAGTTTGACTCCAGCCAGGCCTCCCACTGTTGAAATGCCACAGTGACTGGGCGAGGGATAACTTCAGGAGATGTCCAGGGCCAGAGAGCAAAGGTCAGGCTGGCAAGAGACACCTAGAGTGTTGTAGGCTGAACAACTTGGGCCACAACTCCACAATCAGAAGCCAGGATCAGCCTGAACTTCTGTAAAGTTGAAAGCATCAGAATCAGGACCCCCACCCTAACCCTACTACACACTTGCTGGGATCATCCATCATGAACCTGGGCTCTGTCTGCTTCCACTGTATACCAGTGGCAGCAGAGTCATGCCCTGAATTGGACACCACCACAAAACTGTAGACACCAGAAGATAATCACCGGCTTGAAATCACAGAGAAATCTCTTTTTACCTTTGCTTTCTTTTACTTTTTTCTTGATTTTTTTGTTTTTTCTCACAAGTGTGAACACTATTTTTCAGTTAGTTTTGTTTTGTTTTATTAATTCTTCTTCCCTCTTTTTTCCCTTCTGCTTCTTCACCAGTTTCCCCAGCTTGAATAATCTTCCCCAGTCCTTCAGCCTTGCTTCTAATCTCTTTTGCTTCTTTTATCCTCTATTTTTTCCTCTTATTCCTTTCAAATTTTCTTCCTGAAGGATAAAATTGCTCTACTGAGGGATATTTATGTATATAATTTTCTGATTTGTTTTAGATTTTGTTTTATAACTATAAATCTTATACCAATGGTTAAAGGTGGCAAATTAACAGTTACTACAGTTTGTCAGTTTCTAGACTGTGCTTGATGCTATTGTTGTTACTGATTATGCTACTTTAGCCAAGGTGACATAGTAATTGTGATCAGTTGTTCTTTCTTATACACCAATACTGAGACTGCTAGGGTCATACCCAATACCATGGTCCAGTACCAAAGAACTGGGAGCTAGGCCAAATAGGCAGCAACCTCTCATCCCTAATAAATTAAAGAGGCAGGATCCTGGAATGGACTCAAAAATTAGCTACACCTAGAAAACATGTCTGAAAAGTAGTTATTTTCTAAAGTGGTCTCAATACTAGTGATAAAGCTATACACCCTAAATAATTTACAGGTATAAACATAGAAAATGAGAAAGCATGGAAGCAAGATCCAACTCTAGATCTCCAGCTCACCCAAGGCAAACTCAAGGCTCACTGAGGTAGAAGAAATCAAAAGCCACCCATATGAACTTTCTGAAATGGTAGCAGTGGAAGTAACAAAGCAGATAAATGTTTTCTAGAGAAACATAAATCAGAAATAATCACACAGATAACTCAGGAGATGATGACCATAATGAAGGACATGGTTAGCAAATCTAAAGAAGATACAGATAGGAAAATACAGAAGCTTAGGAAAGTGACAGAAGCCATGCCTAACATAGGAAAGAACTGGATTCCATAATACAGATTCAAACAGACATCTAGAAGATTAAAAATTATATTGAAAATATATGCAGTACAGTCATCCAATGTGAAGATAGAATATCTGATCTAGAAGACAGGTTTGCAATTAGTGATCATCAAATAAAAGAATTCTTTAAAACAACAGGGGATCATGAAAAATCAACCCAATAGCTGCTAGATGATGCAAAGAAGAATAACATAAAATTAATTGGAATCAAAGTAAAATCAGAAGATACAACAAGGACATAAAAAAACTGTTCACAGAAGGAATAGCAGAAAACTTTCCAAGCATGGAAAAAGAATTTGACATCCAGATAAGTGAGGCTATAAAACTCCAATTAGCCATGATCAAAAATGGGTATCTAAAATGAATAGACACTTCTCAGATGAGGAAATGCAAATGATCAATAAATATATTAAAAAATGCTCAACATCATTGGTTATTTGTGGTTTTTTAGACTTCATATTTTATTATGTAAAATCACTTTAAAGGAGATGGCATTTTTTAAATTCATTAAGTTTATTGGTACATTTTAGGTACACATTATGATCACATTCATCATTGGGAATTTGTGCCTGTACATGATATATCTTGGTTCTTGTTTTTCCCCATTCCTCTTCCCTTCCTTCCACCCCCTACACCCCTCCCTATTTACAAAAGCTTTGTTTCCATTTTTTCCTTCTTTTCTCATATTTTTTCTTTCCTTTCTTTCCTTTCCCCTACTTCCCCTCCCTACTTCCCCTTCCCCTTTGGACCTTTTCTTCCCATTTCACATTATCTAGTATACATTTTGGTCCTCATTTACTTTTAGTTTCTCATACCAGAGAAACTATTCGGTATTTACACGTATGTCCTATTTATTTCACTTAAGAGGATGGCCTCAATATGCATCCATTTAGCTGTAAATGTCTCTAGTTTCTCGTTCTTTATGGCTGAGTAGTACTCCCTTTTATAAAGCGCGTGCGTACACACACACACACACACACACACACACACATCTTCTTTATCCAGTCACCAGTTGATGGGCATTTGGACTGTTCCAAGATTTGGCTATCACAAAATGTGCCAATATAAACATGGGTGTGCATATATTGCTGTGGTATGATGCTTTTAATTCTTTTGGGAAGATCCCCAGCAGGGGAATAGGTGGGTCAAATGGGACCTCTAATCCTAATTTTTGAGGAATCTCCAAACTGATTTCCACAGTGGTTGCACCAGTCTATATTCCTACCAACAGTGGAGAAGGGTTACTTTTTCCCCCACAACCCCACCAGCATTTGTTACTGGTTGATTTCATGATAGCAGCCATTCTTTCTGGAGTGAGGTGGAATCTCTGCATTGTTTTAATTTGCATCTCTCAAATGATTAATGACATTGAATAGTTTTTCATATGCTTATTTGTGGTTTCTACTTCTTCATCTGACAATGTCTGTTCATTTCAGATGCCCATTTTTGGATTGGGTCTTCATCATTGGTTAGTTGAGAAAAGCAAATTAAAACAACACTGAGATTCCATTCCAGAAAGAATGGCTATCATCAAGAAATCAACCAATAACAAATACTGGTGAGGCTGTGGGAAAAAACAATGCTTCTCCATTGCTGGTGGGAGTGTAAACTGATACAACCAATATGGAAATCAATATGGAGAGTCCTCAAGAAACTAAAACTCTCTAGTTTGAGCCAGCTATTCCCTTTCTAGGTATCTTCCCAAAAGAGTATCACAGTGCATCATACCGCAGCGATATATGCACACCCATGTTTATAGCAGCACAATTTATAATAACTAAGTTTTGGAAATAGCGCAGATGTCCACTGATGGATGAATGGTAAAGAAAATGTTGTATTTATATACAGTGGAGTACTACGCTGCCATAAAGAAGGGTAAGCTTGAGGTATTTTTAGATAAATAGATGCACCTTGAGAACATGAGAAATAAATTGAACACACACATTTAAATATTCCATTGTCTCTCTGATGTGAGAAAGCCAAAGTGTAAATAAGGACAAAAACGGATGATAGACATTGGCAAGTAGGAAGAATTTGTTCAAATGGGAAGGGGAACAAGGGAGGGGGAGGGAGAAGGGAAGGGAGGAAATAGAGTAAAACAGAATGGAAGGAAAACAATAGAAACAAAATTTTGTAAAGGGAGAGAGGAAGAAGGATTGAAAGGAAGGGAAGGGAATGGAAAAAAAAGAATGAAGATATAACATGTACAAGTGCAAATTCCCTTTGATGAATGTGATCACTATGTACGTCAAAAGTCTACTAATAAAATTAATTTTAAAAAAATGAAAATATGCTTGCTCAATATCAAATTCTATACTTACTACATAAATTAATACTTAAATGACCTTATTATATACTTTATAAAATAAGAAAATTTGACAGAAGGTAGCTATGTTGGACCGAATCCAGTCATAGAGGGCAGAATTGGGTTCACTGAAGCAGAAATGGATTATCACACTGTAGAGAAAGAGTGGAATGAATGAAGAAACAGATTCTAGGCTAAGTTCCTAGTGACAGCCTCAATGCAGTGGAGTTCTTAATTCTTCTGTTCTTCTTCAGTTCTGTATTAATGTCTTTGACAAACACATTTGATTGGTGAAACAAAATTATACCTGAGTCCCTAGGAAATGTAATTTTGATATTTCTAGTTTGTGCAGCACAGAAAAGCACATAAAAAGGAGGCTGAAATTTGAGTGCCCCAATCCACCATGCTTACACAATGGATAAGAAGAGCGTTACTCAATTGCCGAGCAAGTCCTATTATTATTGTTCCAAACTGCTCCCAGTTTCCCCTCACGTGCTGCCACGGTGGCATCCAGAATGTCCCACAACTTGGTGTGTTGCAGACTTAGCTGCCAGTGATGGGCTTCTGGGAAATGATTGGATCGTGCAGGCTCTGCCTTCATCAGTGGATTAATCTATTGATAAGTTTGTAGCTCAGTGGGCTTATGTGGAGGTGGGGCCAATTGGCAAAGCAGGTCACTGGGGATGTGGCCTTGAAGGGTGCATTTTGTCCTTGGATCCTTCCTCCCTGGCTCTTTCCCTCTCCTCTCTGCTTCCTGACCATTGTGAGATGAGCACTCTGCTCTGCTACACCATCCCCACCATTATGTTCCAAACAGGCTGAGAAGCAATGGAGCCAGCTGACCATGAACTGACACCTTTGAAACTGTGAGCCAAAATAATCCTTTAATCTTTTTAAAATTAATTTTATTGGTACATTTTAGGTATTCAATATAATGACATTCATCATTGGAAATTTGCACCTTTACATAATCTCTCTTGGTTCTTATTTTTAATAATCCTTTAATCTTTAAGGTAAATTTTCTCAGGTATTTCATCACAGCAATGGACAGCTGACTCACACATACACCAAAGTTGATGAAGGGAGAGAAGTGTAGTTAATGGACTGAATATATCTAAAAGCCACGCAGATCAGTAAGAAGAGTGGGTTAGTTTGTTCATTACCCTTGTCTTTATATCTCAGCTTATTTAAATAAATTTTTAAGTGTTAATGAGATATCTTTTTATAAATTGAACTCCTTAATATATATGTCATGAACTTTGAAAACATTTTTAAAATTCAAAACCAATTTTCTTTGTTAGTAGCCTTTAATTAAAATTGGTATTTTGACTAAATAATTAACTTTCTAAGTAGAATAGTAATAGAAACTTATTTCATAGATTTTTCTGAGTTCTCCTTTGCAGGGTATTTTCAGAACACAGTATACATACTCTTCACATGTTTTTCTTTTAGCTTTTTAACATGTGTATTTGTGTATCTGCTCTGGATCTTCCCTTGCATTGATGACGTTTTGTTGCCTTCTCCATTTTCTCTGCTAGAAAAATAGTGGTCAGCCTTCCAGACTCAACTCAAATCCACCTCTTCTGAAAAGGGTTCCCAAATCTTTATTTCCCCTCACATCTCATGCTGTCACTACCAGACACTTTCACAATATTCATTGTGAATTAAATACCCATGCCTGTAGGCTCCTTCACTCTGAGAACAATCAGAGACCAGGTCTCAGGCACGTGACCACCCCAGGAGACTGGGGAGTGGGTATGGTGGTAAACTGGTTGGGAATGAGGAAGGGGGATCCTCCAAAGGAAAAGAGGGTGCTGTCTTCAGATGAAGGAGGAGGAAATTCAGTAAATGTTTACTGCACAATGGAATCCTAACCAGACTTCGAAGGCACTGCACTGAGTGGGGGAAAATTTAGTTGCAAAGCTTAAGTACTGTGTGATTCCATTTACACAAATTCTCAACATTTATTTTCAAAATGGCAAAATTACAGAGGCAGAAAACAGATTAGTGGCTGCCAAAGATGAGGGATGGAAGTAGGAAAAGCGGGTGTGTGTAACTATAAAAGTATAGCATGAAAACCTTTGTGGTGAGCCAATAGTTTTGTATGTCAATTATGATGCTTTCACAGTCTTTACCTGCAGATCAAAATTCTGAAGAAAAGAAAATCTGATTCAAGGTAATCATATTCACTGAGCCACGTGGTATCCTTGTGTGTAAATTAGAGGTAGATATTCTCAGACTAGAAAGACTCCACCAACTCAGAAATACGACGCTTATATACCTTTCTTGGAGAAAATGATTCGACAATTAAATCTCTTATTATGAGATTAAACAAAATTTGTAAGTTAGAATGGAGATGCTGTGGTAAAATGGCAGTTATAGTATAGTATTAATTTTCATTTATCAAATGCATTAATTTGATATGTTTTTAGTGATCAGAATCTCATTATAAACATGAGTATTATAGAAATAATAACATAAAAACCAGGATGTTAAGGGAGAGATGAGAGCATATGTAAGAATACGCATGTCCTCTTATTTCACAGGAAAGTTTAATTGATAATGTCTAATGTGAACACATATAACTCCAGTTCAAAATTTATTATAATATTATCTCAAAACCAAGGATATCATTTGAAAAACACCAAATCTTATGGTGAAAAAAATGTTCAAATGTCAGTAGTTCCTAAAGTCTCTTTATTCTGCCATTAAATTAAGAAAAACTTATATGTAGTTTGATTTTGTTGTATAAATAAATTCTAGATTATGGTCTCACTTTTGTTGGGGGGGTAGTTTATTCCTAGAGCCAGGGTCTTACTAGGTTGCTCAGGCTGGCCTCAAACTTCTGGGCTCAAGCAATCCTCCTGCTTCATCCTCTGGAATATCTGGGAATATAGGAGCAATTCACTCTCCCTAGATTCTCTCTCTCTCTCCCCGCTTCACTCCCTGCTTAGGTGTGCATATACACAGAAAGATAATTGAATATGTTTATCTAATATAATCTTAATATTATTTCTGAGTGATTTAATCTGCAGTTATTTTTAAATATTCAGAATTATTCTTCAAAGTCAGGTGCTTTTTATGCATATATTTTATTTCTTATTTGAAAATACTTATAGCAAACATGTCACTAAGTTCATAGCCAGTTTTTGTTGTTGTTGTTTTTTGGTACCGGGGACATAGTTTTTCTAGGTCATAGATCTGTAATTTTACTTCTTTGTATTTTAATAATTTTGAATTTTCAAAAATAAGATACCTATGATTTTACTTTAAAAAGTAAGATCCAGCAAAGGCAGGCTTTCAATACCTGAAATTTAGTATTGAACTTAAGGCTAGATAAGAAACAACAGCTCAGGAGGACCAAAAGACCAAGAAGAACTAGGATTTATTTTTAGGGTTTTTTTCTCTGCATTACCCTAAACCTCTTAACATTTTTCTTTTCTTAGTAGTTGAACTACATGCTGACAGATTGATTACATGATTACCATCTCAAAGGCCTGGATTTTTATCCAATGGTGTGGTGCTGGATGATTGCTCAACTCTGTTGACTTGAAGGGATAACTGTGAGTGCAGCATTTACATGATGTGTTAGTCAGCTTTCCATCACTGTGACAAATACCTGAGATCATCATCTTATAAGAAGGAAAGGTTTATTTTGGCTCACAGTTTCAGAAGTTTCAGTCCATGTTTGCATGATCCCATTGCCTTTGGGCCTGTGGCAAGGCAGAACATCATGGCAGAAGCAGGTAGCAGAGGAGGGCTGTTCACCTCATGACCAGTGATAGAAGAGAGACAGAAAGGTAACATCCCATGGTCCCTTTTCTAGGGCACACCTCAGTGAACTAAGACCTCTCACAAGGCCCATCTCCTAACCACCTACTAAGAACACCATGCTGAGGACAAGATTTTAACATATGGGACCTTTGCAGGCTATTCCAGACTGAAACTATAGCATGAGGTAGCATTTGATGTCCTTATAAGACAATGGATGGGTCTCCATCTCAAATGGAAGCCTGTCTAGGACTGGGAGGTTAAGGAAGGAGGTGGGGAACAAGCTAAAAGTATCTTGGAGCTTAGCAGGGAAATTTGATCACAGAGTAAAATTCAGAGCAAAAAGTCTACTTCACACACTGCTTAGGAGGAGTGGGCATCATGGCTCCTGAGTGTAAAAATGCTAATTTCTAATCAATCCCTGTGGCTTGAAACCAAAGCCAGTACATTATAATGAGCTTCCTATGCAGTGCTGATGCTAACTCTAAATGGCCCAGGACTTCCAAAGACCCTACCTTTCCTTTGGCTCGAGTTCATTTGCAGATCTGTGTGGGTTCTCCACCTAGACAAAGATAGAGAGAATCAGGGCCTTGGCCACCTGTAGCCAACATCACTGTGAGGCACACATGCCAAGACCGGGGTCCAGAGGCAAAGGGGGCTGGAGCTGCAGACCAGAGCTGTCCTTTCTGAGAATCAAATTATGGCTCAGAGGAGCAGCTGCTAATCAGAATAGCTAACATTTATTGAGTACTTAATGTGGACCTGGAACTGCACTAAATATTTGACATTCATTATCTTACTTAATCCTCGTGATCTCTATTATCCTCATTTTATAGATGAGGAAATTCAGAATTAGAGAAGTCAAGAAACTTGGCCAAGGTCATGTGGTCACATAGCTGTGTAGCAAGAGTCCAAACCCAGGCGGGACTGTCCCATATAGTGTACACCCTTATCAGTACCTGGTGGCAGGGAGGCTACATAAAACAAGAGCTGACAAACTTCAACAAAGAAAAGCAGACTGTCTTTATAAAACAAAGGACAACTTCCTTTATATATTATAGTCAGATGTAGTAATATCAAAAATGAACCCTAAATTGAAAATAACAATAATAATGCCTGTTATACATCCACATCCAGCCACTTTAAAACCCCTCTCTGCTCACAGCCACAGTGAAGCAGGCAGACCTCTCCCAGCACACATTCTCCCCTGGCATCCTGCCTCGTCACAGCCCAGAGGCAATAATGCCAAGAGGTCACGAGGTGAAATCTCTGGAACTGTGAGCCCAAATAAAGCTTTCTTCCTTATAAGGTGATTTTCTCAGGTGTTTTGTCACGGTGATGGAAAAGCTGAGTAACACATAAAAGATACATATGAGCTAGATTATTCAACTTACAAAAGAGTCTGAACATGTCAGGCTATCTTTCAACACAGAATGCCTTTCATTTCACTTTGTACCCTAGAAGTTCAGAAATTAACGACTTTAAGAATAACCTGCTTTTCTCTTTCAGCGAGCCTGTCTCTCAAGCCAGCCCATGCTATGGCATCCTCTTATGATATTTTCTAATACAAATGTCTTCAAATCCCAAACTCTGTAATCCTGGTGTAATTCATTCTACAGGAGACATTTCCAGCTCCTGAAATTACACTCAGCTCTTTCTTGTCATATCTGTACAAGATACATGAGCAGGTGTGATTCATTATTTCAAGACAACCTCAGCAGCAAGGTCGTGAGGATACTTGTTTGATTTCACTAACCAGTAATGAAAAGTATCAGAAGTGGGTAGCACGGATCTGTCCAGGGATCTGAAGTCTATGTCCTTACACACACACACACACACACACACACACACACACACATGCACGCGCGCGGGCACCCATATGCATACCAACTCTCTACAGCTCCGCTCTTGTCCTTTCTCACACATTGGCTATATCTGTCCTGTTTCTTTGAAGAAAGTATTCTGTCACCTTAAAAAATAGATATTTGTAAGACTGCTGTCCCAGAAGATAGGGTCTCATATCTTAGAAGGATTCTAACTTAAAACCATTGCATTTAAAGTCAAAATCTTAGTAGGAAATTACTAAATATATGTCAAAAAAGAGAAACAGTAAGAATTGCTTCATCAAAGAGAATGCAAAGCAAATGAAAATAAAGAGTGGTGTTTAATGAGCCGCAAATCTAAATAGTTGTTTGTTTGTTTTTTATTCTGAGAAACACGAAACGCAACCTAGGGATTTCCAGTTACATCTTGCTCAATTTGTTTAAGTCAAAATTCTTCAGTGGGAAACAGAAAGATGGATCTTTTGCAAATGAGAAGGGCACTGAGAGATGGAGAGAGGAGGGGAAGAGAAGCGGAAGTAAAAACAATTAAGATGTGTTAGGTACACGTACCAAGGTACTGCAAATGTAGAGTTCTTTTTTTTGGTACAAGGGATTGAACTCGGGTCCTTGTGCTTGTGAGGCAGGCGGTGGCATCACTGAGCTAAATCCCCGCCTGCAAATGTGTACTAGTAAAAATAATTTTTAAATTCTTTGAAAGAATTTAAGATGATGTAAGTATAAAACTGTCATCTCCTAAAATGCATTTGTGCTTTCCAGAATCTTCCTCTTGTGCACACATAGCCCCTTTGAAGGAGCTCCATCTGGGCACCCAGGAGCTGCTGTTAAACATGGGCACTGCAACCCATCTGTAAGCTCACTGCCAGGGCACCAGTGCTGCCAGGTGCCAGCCCTCTTAGCTGGTGACCGTGGTCACCTGCAAACACAAATTAACTTGAAAATACTGAAATCTATCATTCCACACCTTGTACACAAGTCCAACTCAACAGCAAAACTCCAAAATATAATCCACTATTATTTTTTACACAAAATGCATATGATACTCAACAAAAATTATTCCAAGAGCACTATGGTTTTAAAACTCCAATTTCTTGACTCCATATCTCTCAGACACAAGCTCAACTCTGACTTAAAGTTTCATGTTCTTTGGACAGGGTCAGAATTTTGATATCTTATTTACTCTGTATGCAAAAACTCCCCCCTCAGTGTGTGTTTGACATGCTTTCTGGAAGGCAGTAGTTGGTGGGCAGCAGTAGATGAACACTTCAAACATATTGAGTCTATGAAAAATTTCCTTAGTTCTTCCCATTACTCATAATAACTAGAATCACAAGAAAGGGTACATATAAGAATCACTGCAAGCTGAAAGTATCTAAATGCTTTCAAAATTTAACACACAAGTTTAGGGGGCCAAATGCTATTGCAATATTCTAGCAGTTAAGTCCTTGAAAGTGCTTTTACTCCATTCACCATGAGAAACAATTCATCTGAGCTGATTTACATGACTGAGGAAGAAAACGAATCTCATCTCCATTTATATTACTACATTGACTCATGTCTTCTAATGACTCACTGGCCAGTGAAACTCAACTAACCAAGTAACTAATCTGCTGTAATTGTCAAAGTAGTTGTGTGTGACATCACACCTATGGTTTAAAACAAAAAGAATGTAGAAATTAAGTTCTTAGATTGTTGTTTAGAACTTAGAAAATAAATAAATTTATCTTGCTACTTCATTTTTTTTATTCTGTTGAAAATGTGACACATGTGCATCGTAACAGAGAAACAGAACCAAACAGGACCAAAAGGATTCGGAGTAAAATCTTGATCTCCAGTCACCTCCCTCCCGTTGCCACAGTTAGCCGCTGGTGGGGGGCTCCTGTGCATTGGCCCAGAGGGAGACTAGGTAGAGCTGATCACATATTCGCATATGTATATGTTTCTAACACAAGCGATAGCACACCGTACACATGATTCTACACCTCCCTTTCTGCCTTTAGTGTGTCTTGGAGGTTAGCCTATTCCTATATGGGTGAGGCCAAGTCACCCTTGGCAGCTGCACAGTAGTCTATGGATACAGGACCGATGGTCTATGCCGCATTTTTAGTCATTTGCTACAGTGAATTTGAAAAACACACTACAGTGAATATCCTTCCACAAATGGCTTTATGTGTTTATATATTTGTTACATAAATTCCTAAAATAAATTTATTACTCAAAAACATGTTTAACAGGAAAATTTTGACATTAATTGTTTCAACCAAAAAAGACAAATTGTTCAAAGAAAAAGGAATCAAGAGTCTTACCTTTCTTCATAAAGAGAATTCAGAAATGAAAGTCTCTTTCAAGAAATAGAGATTTGGGGTTGGGATTTTTGTGAGCAATGTTGGAAGGTCAGAAAGAGGAACAGAATAATTTCTATCATTTGAGGCCTAGTCACTCATTAAGACCTCCCGGAGAAGCGCTATCAGAAACAGTAAGCCACCAAGCAGTCTCTTCCTTAGAGCTTCCTCTCCCTCATCACCTCTACCGCACGCTGCCATGAAGTGGCTTAAATGATATATGCTATTATATACATATAAAGGTTTTTCTTTTCTTTTCTAGATCACAAACAGTGGTCTGGGCAAAGAGAAGTCCTGCATCCAGATCTGAGACTTCTTCTTCCTCAAGGGTATCCCTGAAGCCTCGAAAAGAGATAAGGAGAAATTAGACTATCTGACATGTTTCCCCCTTGGGAGGCAACTCTGCAGGCAGAACCAAACTTTCCCTTCAACACACACTGTCACTGTGAAGCCCTACCAGCTTAGCTGAGAATCCCCCAAATTTCAAGGTAGAACCTGAATAAAAGAAAGGTCTGGGTGAGAATAATGTTTGCATGAGATAAAATGTAAAACCCCATCTATTCTTCCCCTTCATACACACACAAAAATAATTAAAAGTACCTAGCCCATTTTTCTAGCCACTTGTCAAAACCCTGAGAGGGACTTTTTGTCTTGCCCTCTACGCTGATGCTGGCTTCCTCTGAGGCAATTCAGGACAGCATTCGGCTTACCTCGCATGTCACTGAAATGCAGGCTCTGAAAAGCATCCTGAAGATGACATCGTGGGAGGAGGACCGACGTTCTGCACAGTGCAGGAGGGACAGGGAGGCAGGCGCAGGAGGAGGTGGCCGGGGGTGCTGATGCAAATGCACTCCCCGGGGGCTTATTTGCTGGCACACGGAGTGGACACCCAGCCATCTGAATCCGGGCCAGCGAGGTTGGCACATCTTCCACTGGCAGAGCGGAGCCCGGCGCAGTGTCCCGCTGCTGCTGCTGGCAAGGCTACAGCTGTCTTTCTTCATCCACTCCCGCCACTGTGGCGGCACACTCAACAGGTGTTGCCAGGGACACCGTGTGTTTGGCAGCTGTCAGCTTTCAGTGATCATCTCCCTAGCATAGCCCCGTGTGCTCTCCTACTCAGCTCCTCCTACTCAACCCTCTGCTGCAGCACCATTTGGGCTTTGCAGAGGGCAGAGTCAGCAGAGCTGTGGAGGGACAAGGTGGGCCAAGGATTCCTACCAGATACAGGGGTTGACCCAACGGTCCCTTCTTATTCCTCTTTCGGGGGTCAGCTGCTTCTTCTCCCATATTTCTATTAGTGCATATTGGTTAGACAGATCAGCGGCTTTCATTTTGGCAGATAGGTACATGCACAAAACAGACTTTAATCATTTCCCTATTCCCCCTTCCTTCCCTCCTCCGCAGCTTTACATCTTTGGAGGGATTCGATGTGTACATTGTGTTTTGATCGTATTTATGCCCCATTGCCAGCCTGTACACCGTCCCTACCCCACTTCTTTCCTTCCTCTGGTCTAATAGTAGTCTCCCTTCTTCTTGCTTTTTTCAGTACATGTTTTCAATACATAATAAATACACTTACCATGAGAAACTGGTATGTATGTGTGTGTGTGTGTATAGATAGATAGATAGATAGATAGATAGATAGATAGATAGATCTCACAAATTAACCCTTTCTACTTCCCGTTCCCATCCTCTTCCTCCCAGTTCCCCCATACCTAAGTTCCCTTTCCATCTCTACAAAGTGTATCTTCCCATTTCCTATCATCTATCTTTTATTTTGCTCTTGAAATCATTTATACTTTGACTTTCTCATATAATAGAAACCATGCAATGTTTTAATCTTGTGTCTGATTTATTGCACTTAGCATTATGGTCTCAAAGTTCATCCATTTTCCTACAAGTGACTCAAATTTATTCTTTTTTATGGATGAGCAGTATTTCATAATATATAATACACCACATTTTCTTTGTTCATTCATCTTTTGATGAGCATATAGGCCACTTCCAAAATTTAGCTATTGTGAAATGTGCTGCTACATACATGGATGTACATAGGTCTCTGTAATATGATGTCTTCAACACTTTTTTTTAACTGTATATCCTTTTATTGGTACATTTTAGGTGTACAATATAATGACATTCATCATTGGAAATTTGCACCATTACATAATCCCTTGGTTCTTATTTTTCCCCCTTCCCCTGCCCTCCCTTCAACCCCTCCATCCCTCCCTATTTACAAAGACTTTGTTTCCATTTTTCCATTTTCTCATATTAATTCCATTCCCTTCTTGCCTTTCCCCTGCCCCTTCCCCATTGCCCCTTTTCTCC
Organism: Heterocephalus glaber; assembly: GCF_000247695.1. The sequence continues at coordinate 2,149,659 of NW_004624884.1, forward strand.
CTATTTCATATTATCTATTATACCTTTTAGTCCTTATTTACACTTTCAGTTTCCCACACTAGAGAAACTATTTGGTATTTACATGTGTGTGCTATTTATTTCACTTAAGAGTATGGCCTCAATGTGCATCCAATTAGCTATAAATGTCTCTAATTTCTCATTTTTTTATGGCTGAGTAGTACTCCATTTCATAAAAAAACACACACACACACATTTTCTTTATCCAGTCTCCAGCTGATGGGCATTTGGGCTGTTTCCAAGTTTTAGCTATTACAAACTGTGCTGTTATGAACATGGGTGTGAACATGGGTGCACATATATCACTGTGGTATGATTCTTTTAATTCTTTGGGGGGAGATACCCAGCAGGGGAATAGCTGGGTCAAATGGGACTTCTGGTACTAGTTCTTTGAGGTATCTCCATACTGATTTCCACAGTGGTTGCACCAGTCTACACTCCCACCAGCAGTGGAGCAGGGTTCCTCTTTCCCCACAGCCCTGTCAGCATTTGTTATTGGTTGATTTCATGATAGCAGCCATTCTTTCTGGGGTGAGGTGGAATCTCAGCGTTGTTTTCATTTGCATCTCTCGAATGACCAGTAATGTTGAACATTTTTTCATATGTTTATTTGCTATTACTACTTCTTTGTCTGAGAAATGTCTGTTCATTTCAGATGCCCATTTTTGGATTGGGTCTTTAAATTTGGGCGGTCTGATTTTTTAAAGTTCTTTATAGATTCAAGATAGTAGACCTTTGTCTGAGGGACCGCTGGTGAAAATTTTTTCCCACATTGTGGGTTGTCTCTTCACACTGCTGGTGGTTTCTCTTGCTGTGCAGAAGCCTTTTAATAAGAAGAGATCCCACTTGTTGATTGTTTGTGCTAGTTCATGGGTGACTGAGGTTTTGTTCATAAAATCTTTTCCTACACCAATGTCTTCAAGAGTTCTACCTAACCTCTGTTCCAGCCGGTTCAGAGTGTCTATTTTAATATTTAGATCTTTAATCCATTTTGATTTTAGTTTAGTGCATGGTGAGAGATATAGGTCTAGTTTTAGTCTCTGGCAAGTTGAAACCTAATTTTTCCAGCACCATTTATTAAAGAGGCTATCTTTCCTCCAGTGAGGGTGTTTGACTCCGTTATCAAAGATGAGATGGCTGAGTGTGTCTAGCGTTGTTTCTGCATCTTCTAATCTGTTCCACTGGTCCTCAAGTCTGTTTCTTTGCCAGTACCATGCTGTTTTTATCACAATAGTTTTGTAGTACAGTTTTAAGTTGGAGATTGTGATGCCTCCTGCCATGTCTCTGTTACCTAGAATTTCTTTTGCTATTCTGGGCCTCTTCTTGTCCCAAATGAATTTTTGGATTGTTTTCCCAAGGTCCATGAAGTATGCTGCTGGGATTTCCATTGGGATTGCATTGAATCTATATAGCAATTTTGGAAGTATGGCCCTTTTCACTATGTAGATCCTTCCTACCCAGGAGCAAGGGCTGTCTTTCCATTTTCTGATATTGTCTTCAATCTCTCTTTTCAGAGTGCCATAGTTTTCAGAGAAGAGGTGTTTGATTTCTTTTGATAGGTTAATTCCTAGGTGTTTCATTTTTTTGGATGCTATTGTGAAAGGAATTGTTTGCCCTATTTCTCTCTCAGTGAGTCTGTTGTTCATGTAGAGGAAAGCTATTGATTTTTGTGTGTTGATCTTGTATCCAGCTACTTTACTGAATTTGGTTATTAAGTCTAGAAGACTTTTGGTGGAGTTCTTGGGGTCTTCTACATACAGTATCGTGCCATCAGCAAATAATGACAATTCAACTTCTTCATTTCCTATCTTTATTCCTTTTATTTCTTTCTCTTGTCCAATCGCTATGGCTAATGTTTCCAAAACTATATTGAACAAGAGTGGTGATAGTGGACATCCTTGTCTTGTTCCTGATTTTAGTGTGAAGGATTTCAGTTTTTGACCATTTAGTATGATACTGGCTGTTGGTTTTTCATAGATGGCTTTTATCAGATTGAGGTAGAGACTGTCTATTCCAATTTTTTGTAGGGTTTTTATCATAAATGCATGTTGGATTTTGTCAAATGCTTTTTCTGCATCTATTGGGATGATCATATGTTTTAACTCTTTTGGGAAGAGGTATAGGTAGGTAGGATGGGATTCCTATTTTTAGTTTTTTAAGAAAATTCCATTCTCATCTCCACAGTGGTTGTACTAGTTACATTCCAACCAACAATGTAGAAAGGTTCTTTTCCCCTACAACCTCACCGGCATTTGTTGTTTTTTAAGTTCTTGATGATAGCTGTTTTTACTGGAGTTAAGATGGAATCTTGTTTTGATTTTCATTTCTCTATTAATCAATGATGCTGGAAATTTTTTCATGTTCTTACTGGCCATTTGTACTTCTTCTTTTGAGAAGTGGCTTACTATCTAGGCCTTTGATCCATTAGATTTGGTTTTATTACAGTGAGAATGTGGGTCTATATTCATTCTTGTACATGTATATAACCAGTTTTTCCAGCACTATTTGTTAAAGAGGCTTTTTTCCAACATATGTTTTAGTCCCTTTGCCAAAATTCAAATGGCTGAATGTGCCTGACATTGTTTCTGTATCCTCAATTCTGTGCCACTGATCCACGTGTCTGTTTTATGCTGGTACCATGCTGTTTTTATTATTGTAGCTTTGAAGTACAGCTTGAAATCTGATATTGTGATGCCTCCTGCTTTGCTTTTTTGGCTTAGGATTGCTTTGGCTATTTTGGATCCTTTCTGGTTCCATGTATATTTTAGAATTTTTTTCTAGTTCTGTGAAGAATATTGTTACTATTTTGATTGGAATTACATTAAATCTTTATATCATTTTTGAGAATATGGCCATTTTTTTCCTTAAATTCTTTTATTGGTACATTTTAGGTATACAATATGTTTACATTTACAGAATATGGCCATTTTGACAATATTTGTTCTTCCTATCCAGGAAAAGGTGATTTTTTTTATTTTCTGATGTCCTGTTGACCTCTTTTTTAGAGTACATTGGACCCTTGACTTATGAACTCAATTTGTTCTCAAGGGCTGGTTGTAACTCAGGTTGGTCAATGAAGGCTCAGGCTCCTCTATGCAGCCTTCAAAGTCTCTCTCCTGTATACAGGCAGATCTCAGTGTCCTTAGAGAGACATTAGCCCAGAATTTCTCAACTAAACCCACACAGGAAAGGATGTTGTAATGTTCCTTCCAGAACTCTTTAAGGGTTAAATCTGTATCTGAGACCATCTGGAAGTACAAACAGCGTGCCTTCAGGTCATAACTCAAGACTTTGATCACAAGTTAAAACTAAAATTCCAGTCATAACCCAAATTGTTCCTATGTCAGGCTGGTCATAACTTAAGGGTTCACTGTACTATAGCTTTCACTATAGAAGTTTTTTATTTCTTTGGTTAAGTTAATTCCTATGTACTTAATTTTTTTTTGAACTTACCATGGACAGGGTTGTTTTCCTGATTTCTTTCTTTGTGTGTTCATTGTTAGTTTCAGAAATGCTATTTATTTTTGTTAATTTTTTATCCTACCACTTTGCTCGATTTGTTTATCAGTTCTAAGAGTTTTCTGGTGGAGTTGTTCAGGTTTTCTATGTAAAGGATCATGTCATTTGAAAATAAGGATAGTTTGACTTCTTCCTTTCCATTACATAACCCTTTTATTTCATTATCTTGCCTGATTGCTTTGGCTAAAGTTTTGGTACTGTATTGAACAGGGGTGGTGCAAGTGGACACCATCGTTTTGTTCTTGATTTTAGAGTAAATACTTTCAGATTTTCTCCATTTACTCCAATGCTGGCAGTGGGTTTGTCAAAAATGACTTTTATCAGCTTGACATAAGGTCCTTCTATACCTATTTTCATGAAGGTTTTTATTATGCATGGATGTTGGATTTTTTTCTGAGACAATCATATGAATTTTTTGTCCTTGCTTCTGTTTATGTGATGAATTAAATTTATGGATTTGCATGTGTTGAACCATACTTTAATCCCAGGTGCCAACTCCGTCGATCTTTTTAAAGTTTGTTGCATTTGCTTGCCAGTATCTTATTGAGGATTATGGCATCTATATTCATTAAGGAGACTGGCGTGTAGTTTTCTTTTACTTTATTTATTTTTTTAAATTAAATCCTTGTCCAGGTTTGGCAACAGGGAATTGTTAGCTTCCAGGAATGACTTTGACAGTGCTCCTTCCTTTTCAATTTTATGGAAGAGTTTCAGGAGTATTGGTGTCAGATCTTACCTAAGGTTCTGATAGTCTGTGGTGGACCTCTCAGGTCCTGGGCTTAATGGGTAGTTTTTATTTCAAAGAATGAACTTGAACTCATTAATCCTTCTTATTATTTTTTGGTCTCAATTTCATTAATTTATGCTTTGATTTTTTTTTTTTTTTTTGAGACAGGTTCTTGTTATGTAGCCCAGGCTGGCCTTGAACTCACAGTGATCCTCTTGCCTCAGGCTCCTAAGTGCTCTGGTCTGATCTTAATAATTTCTTTCCTTTTGCTAGTTTTGGATTTGAATTGTCCTTCTTTCTCTAGGACATTGAGATGAATCATTAGGTTATTCAACAGAACCACTATATTCTTCTGATGTATGTATTCATAGCTATAAACTTTGCTCTAAGAACCACTTTCATTGTTTCCTATTGGTTTTGGTATTTTGTGCTTGCATCATCATTTGATTCTAAGAACTTGTAAATTTCTTTCCTAGTTCTGTTATTTGTTGATTTTTCAATAATTTGTTCTTTAATTACCATGTATTTGTATAGTGTTTGTGGTTTCTTTTCCTGTTGATCTCTAATTTTATTCTGGTACAGCCTAATAGTGTACAAGAGATTATTTCCATTATTTTATATTTATTTAAGCATGCCTTATAGCCTAAGGTATGATTTATTTTGAAAAAAACTCTGTGTGCCTCTGAGAAAAATGTGCATTCTGTTGTTATTGGGTGAAACACTTCGTGGATGTCTGTAAAGTCCATTTATTCAATAGTGTGGTTTATCTCTGATATTTCTCCTTTAAAATTCTTTTATTGGTACATTTTAGGTATACAGTACGTTTACATTTCTCATCGGGTGCTTGTACCTGTACATGATGTATCTTGGTTCTTATTTTTTCCCCATTCCCTTCGTTTTCTTTTTAAATTTGTTTTTAATTTTGTTTTTTGTCTGGTTGACCTGTCTAATTGTGAGGGTGAGGTACTGAAGTCCCTGCTGTGATTGTACTGTGTCTATCTGTCCTTTTATGTCCAGTAGTTTTTGTATTGTGAAGTTAGATGCACTGACACTGAGAGCATTTATATTTACAATTGTCGTTTCTTCCTGTTGGATCATTCCCTTTTAGTTGCCATTTTTCCCTCTTCTGGACAGTTTTGTCTTTAACTCTGCTGTGTCTGAAAATAGGATAGCTACTCCTCCTTGCCTTTGCGTTCCGATGACTTATTTTTTGATACATTCTTCCAGTTTGTGTCTTTTTTTTTTGGTACCGGCGATCGAATTCGGGACCTTGCGCTTGTGTGGCAGGCACCAGAACCACTGAGCTAAATCCCCGGCCCTTGGATCTTTTGATTGGTGCGTTAGGACCAGTAACATGGAGTATTACTATTGTAAGGTATTTACCGAGTCCTGTAATTGCATTATTTTTCCAGTACTGATTTCTTCTTTTTTTTTTTCCCTTTTGTTTAACAACTCTCCCAATTACATGTATATTCCCTTTGGGGCTTTTTAGTGCTAGTGGTCTCCCTCTCTCTGTCTAGGAATCCCTTAAGTATTTTCTGCAGTGCTGGTTTAGTGGTCAAGTTTTTCACTGGGATTTCTTTATCATGGAAAGTCTACTTCTCCATCAAATGTGAAGTCTAATTTTGTAAGACATAGCTGTCTAGATATAGAAAATATTTAGCATTAAGTACCCAGTAGGTATTAACGATTCTCTTCCTCTCTTATTTCCTCTCAAGCTTCATCCTTGAAGCCCTAATCTTTAACTACTGCTTAGAACTCTTAAAGACAGTGCTTCCTTTCCCTTTATGGTGGGTACTTAGGATTGTTCTGCTCTGGGGCTTCCTTCTCACTCTTATCAAAGTTAAAGCCAGAAAACGCACTGTCTTTGGAAGGTCTGGAGATGATGCCAGATAAATGTTCTTAAAAAGCAGGAATCTACAGTTATTTATGACATCCATATTTATAATCCAAAATATTGGAATTCTCAATTGTACATCAGTGAAGAAATAGATGAAGAAATACCCCATTTAATGGCACTGTATGGAGCAGGTCAAAGTAATGAACTGGAGTACACATAGCTCTTACTGTGTGCCAGATTTTTCTATAAATATTAACTCATTTCACCCTGAGAACAGCCCAGTGTGGTACACATCATCGTCATTATCCTTGCTGATGAGGAAACTGAGACATGGAGAAGAGAGCCCCTTTTATGTGTACAACATGGAGATTATCTCACAATTTGCCAGAATGGATAGTATCCCAGAATTTACAAACAGAGAGGAAAAATACATACCAAGTGCATGTTGCTTCAAATGAATAGAAAGAACGTTGGGACCAAAAGAATACAGAGAAGAATTTCTGTTGTGTGCAGGATTCTTTTTTGTTTTATTTTTAAAGGGCAACATGTTACAATCAGATAGTTCTGGGTAACGCATACACTGATTTTTAAGTGCATATTTCCACATATGTCAACTTAATTTTAAATTGTGAAACATGCGTATAGAAAAGGATACAAAATATATTTGTAATATTTCACAAATACCAATTAAGCAAACAATGTAACCACCATACTGGCTCAAAAAAGAAAGTGAGTAATAAATTTCCGAGCATTTGGAACCTTTTTCAACCTTAGCCTCTTTCTGCTCTCTTCCCCCAGGCAAGCGCTCCCCACCCCAGAGTCCTGTAATGCCCACTGGCTTATTTCTCCTTACAATTCTACCATTTCACATCTGCAACTGAGCAACATCGTACAGTTGTCCCAGTTTCTGAAGTCCAATAGGTAGAACCTTGTGGTGTGTTTCCCTGTGTGTCTTTCTTTGCTTAGCATTGTATTTGTATGATTTATCTACACTAGTTATCGTTTTGACTCCTGGTTGACAGTTGTGTTGGCTTCTTTAAAATTTTTATGCCTAAAAGAAAAGGGTTTTATCCAGGAGCTATCCAAGGACAAATGTCCTCAGATTTTTCCTTCTGAAAGAATAAGAGCAGTCTTAATTGCATAACTATAACAAGACACTTCCCTTTGAACTTTTGATTTATTTTCTTTAATTTCTTATTCATCTCCCTTAGCAGGTTTTCACTGCTGTTTTGTTTGCCTTTTCATTGTGAAGGGTTGTAGTCAAAAAAGGATTATCAAGCCCCTGCCCAGTCTACACCTTTTGTCTTATGCATGAGGAAACAACCATTGTGTTTTACACAATTTAAAAACTGTAATTTTTAAATACACTTTTGTAGCCCTGAGGCCTATAGATGGTGATTTGGACAATGAGATAGGAGTTTTAAATGCTCCACTGTCTCTGGCAGCTGGTGAATTGTATGTTTAACAATAAAGCCTTGACAGTGTTTCTCTGCAGGGTGAATTCACTCTACATGAGGCCCACACAGAGTGTTACAAAGATGTTGCCAAACATCTAAATAAAAATTTCCCCTCCTCATTATTAATTTCTATACAGTGCTGCTTTATTTAACAAAACCACCCTAGGCCCCACTGATGGGAAGGAAAGAGCCCACAAAACAGTGTCGCTCTCCCCAGCACACACTGGTAATTGGGCCAAGCACAGAGGTATCTCTGCATTGTGAGGACCTCAGCAAAGCTGTGAAAGGTGCCTCCCCCTCCAACACCGCCATTAATATGTAAAAGCTTAAGCTTGCTAAAGGGATTATTGCGCATCCTATCTGATGGTAAACTGGCACTCCAATGATTACATGTATCTTTTTGTCATGTCCTCGTGGAACATCTTACTCTTGAACAGTGTAATTGGCCTCTTACTAATGTTAGTGATTAAACTGGCATACGTATGACTTGTTGCCTTATATGGATGGTGTACTTGCAATATCCAAAGTCTTAAATGTACAGAATGGTTATCATATCAATTACAAAAATGCACACATGTACAATATATATTACATAATACGCATTTATATGTTATATGTTACGTTAACAAGAAGCACAAATCCCCTGGGCAGGTTATTTCGTGTGTGAGTAGAGACACCCTAATCTCTCCCTTTACTTCCTACCTATTCTGGGTACTGGAGTTAAAGTACTACATATCAACCAGTAGTATTTGATGCATATACTATACTACCTTCCAGAAGACACTGCCACAAACATGCAAGATGTTATCCTCAGCCCACAAACATCTTAGCTAAATTCCAACAGGTGGCTCTACCATTTAATCTGACAGGCTATTCTGTATTTCTGGGCGAGGAAGAATGTGGTCAAAGCATCTTTGATCATCTCTTTTGCCACAAAACGGACCTCTTGGCCTGAGGCACTTTGTGGGAGGAACAGTGCTGCTGGACTCAATGCATCTACAGCAGAGACTCGATGGGCAGCCAAGGAAAACCCTGTATGTGCAGATTTCAATAAGGATGAACACCACCCAGCCAGATAGGAAGGGCTGGATATGGTTGGCCTCCTGCTATGTGGCAGGCTGGTTTCTTTGAGGAATGGCGGCAGGTTATGGGTTCAGTGTCACCTTTGTTGCTGGCAGGTTGTACTTGCCAGTGGTAGGAGCTAGGTCAGACTTCATGAAAGGGACACATGATATTGGGCCAGGCATTACCTCCGTGCCTTCTTCAGTGGCCATGGTGTCAGTGAATCCGCCATGTGTCATCAGGACAGCTGAGCAGGAAGGGTGGCTGACGTCCACAAATGAGTTCCACTCCTGTGATGTTTAAGAACCTGCACTGTGGTAGGTGCCCGGTAGGCATGATGCAATTGCACTCAAAGGCACACATGCATCCAATCATTCCCACGGGGTTTTCATACACCAGGCTCCTGAATCACCAGTCTCCCCGTTCCATTCTTACACAGCTGAGGTGTTATTAGGAGATCCTAAGTTCCCATTGTTCCCTTCCTCGATCACCCATTTGCAATTCCGTCATCTTTGGTTAGCAAGTGTGATAGACTGACCCAGACTCTCTACGGCCACGATCACTGTACTTGTCCATCTACTGTTAAAATTGTGCACAATGTATTTTTAACCATATTCTTGGTACCAAGAACCAAACATACCCCTTTCCCATTGTGTAACACCAGTGCTACTTGCTCATGCTAATTAACCACCTCATAGCTCCCTGCAAGCCCCCCCTCCCCCCCTCATTCTACTCTGCTAATTGCACCTACCTTGATTCTGACGCTTAAGCACTGCTAATGCTAACCCCACTGCTCTCAGCTTAAGTGTGTGTGCCATCGTCACCCCTAGCCTACTCTGGAAAGAGGTTACCTACCACTGAGTTTCTCAAGGACATTGGTGCCCCTCACCTTCCTGCAGCAGGGAGAGCACATTCAGTTAGTGGGAGTTTTTAGATTCTCACACCTCTTCACTCAGTGCTGTCATCATTTTTTCCAGGCTACCAGGAGTTTTCATTAGCACTGTCTCTGGGACCTTTGACAGTCCATTAAATCCTGTATCGCAAAAGATTATTACCATTGCAATAAATTCTATCTTATTTGATTATACGTACTACTCCTTTAATGTAGCCCCCCAGGAACCAGTCCCAAGCACCTTCTCTTGACTATAGCTCATTCTATATTTAGTCTTTCCTCCTTGGCCAGCCTAGTACATTCCTAGTTGAGCTATGCTGAGATTTGTTCTTTGTTGTTGGTCTGGTTATGGGAGGTGTGGTAGGGCACTGGGTGGAGAGATAACAGGGATATGAATGTGGTCTTTTAGGATTCCATACTGATCTTGGTATAAAGCTCCACTACCTTCTTGATTGAGTCTTGAGCCTGGTTCTTCATTCTGTCTGTGATTTGGCTGTAAGGCATGAGGGTGCCCTTAAATGCTACCAAGCAGCCCTCTTTCATATTTTGCCTTGATTTAATCATTAGGCAATCCTGAAGTTTTCTTTACTCAATTAATCAGTGATACTAGACAATAGCCACACAGTTCTACTGTGCTCCTGATCATTGTTCTCCTGTGCTCCTGATCATTGTTCTCATACCTCTTAGGCAATAGATATATTGTACTAGGCAGTGCATCTCCTCCCACCAGCTCCCAGTTCACCAGCAGAGAATTTTTAACAATTGCACTGTGGAAGTATGCCAAGGACTAACAAAATTCCACCTGCTAGGGTGATAGTGTTCTCATTGCCAGCTGGCTAATAGTGATCCAGTTCCAAAGTTCCATTTAGATTCTGGTTTCTAGCACATCAGCTATTCTCAACTGGATTTTCCAGAAGCTCACTCTGAGATGAAGAGTTGCACACAGAAGGCTCACCAGGGAGGGCTTTCAGGAAGTACATCAGAGGGAAATGACAAGGGAAGGGTTGAGCAGAGGACAAAGCTGATTCATGATGCAGTTGTCGTGGAGACTTCAATGGATTAAACAGAGAGCTCTAAGAGTAGGGTGACCCTTCAGAGTTGCTCAACATGAAGGCAACAGATCCAGGCCTTTGTGCCTCCATAGTTTCCGGTTATTAGCAAAAAGCTTCCAAGGGAGAAGGGTAACCTTGGATGAAGCATTTTCCAGGGACAGGTATACCTGCAAGCTGTTATCAGGTAGTATTACCAGCCTCAGTGTTTGTTGGCTCTGGACAGGGTACCATGGTCTCCATTATACACAGTTCAGTTTCCACATGATCTCTGCCATTCCCCAATTCTATTATCCCTATTTCATAGTAAAGAACTTAAGTCCAAGGCAGTATTTCCCACTCTGAAATTCAGCTAATACAAGACAGCCATTATCACATTTATCAGAAATGTGAAAGGTACAATTCCCAATGAGAAATGTAATTGTGTTGCATACCAACAATGTACCAATAAAAGAATTTAATACAAAAAAAAAGAAATGTGAATGCCCCATTACCAGTGGATTTCTTATTACTAAAATAAAGAGCATCCTCTGAGCTATACTAGGGAATATGGTCAGATGATTGTTTTTGAGTTTATACATCATAAGTCTATTCTAACATTCTCACACCCTTGGGCCTGTTGACCTCTTTTTCTATGTCCAGGAAATCTGACATCTCCACCTTATTTCAGAAGCCATCTTCAAACCCAGCTATTTTTTTGGGGGGGGGTACCAGGGATCGAACTCGGGTCCTTGCACTTGTGCAGCAAGCGGCGAAATCACTGAGCTAAATCCCTGGCCCGAAACCCAGCTATTAAAGAACGACCCCAGCAAACTCTTAGACTAGTTTCACTGGTATTTGACATAATGTCAACTTCAGAGGCATGAGTAAATGTCTTCATGTCAGTGTAGGCTCACCTTCCATCCCTAATTCTAATGCACTCAAGATCTTTCCTACCTGTGTTCCTACATTTCCTGCCAATACATTGCATTAATTAGGCTTTTCTAGAACAGTGGTGTTGAACCTATGGCATGTATGTTGTAGTGGCCTGTTTGTTATCATTGAAAGCTCTAATTCACATCATTGCTCTAGAGGAACAGAATCGATATAAAATATACATACAATTGTACAATGGAGTTTATTAGTAGGCTTACAGGATCAGAGGCAGAAGATTCCAAAATGGCTGCTTGCAATTTGAAGGCTTGAATGATCCAACAACAGTCAGAGGTTGAAGATCTGGAAGCTCACTGTAGAGTCACCAGTGTGAGTCTGTGTTAGAAGTCTGAAGAAACTGGAGGCCAATGTCGAAAGGCATTGGTAAAGGCCAGAGCTCCTCCAAAAAGGCATCACTTTCTTTTTTCCCTTTTTATTCTGTCCATTCAAGCCTATTGGTTGGTGCCAACCACATCTAGAGTGGGTCTGCCCTCCTCAGTTTACTGTCAGTCATCCAAAGACACACCCAAAACTTCACTAATCTGCTACTACATGGTTCTTACTCAAGTCAAATCGATATATCACAATTAATGGTCACTACATAATAACAGGTGTTACTATTCCTTTGCAGATATTATAGGAACTAAGCTACTGGGATGTTAACAAGACTAGGATTCAGTTATGGGAAACAGGAAAAGGTTATAGTCACTGGAATTGGGGATTATAGTCACTGGTTATAGTCACTGGTGGGGATGTTTGGTCACAAGAAAAAGAAACAGAAGCTGAAATGTAGCCAGGTTTTGCTATTGAGAAAAGAAACACCTAAAATATGTTACCACCTGGGATACCTTCTTTCAGTGCTTTCAAAGCCTCAGGTTAACAAATGTCCTCATTGATCTGGTTCTCCCTGATGTCTGCTCAGCTACGTCATGGGGAACAGTCCATTTAGTATGAATCGAGCATAAGACCAGCAACAAGAGTGCTTAAGGTGCTGGATCACAGTTCCTTCATTTTCCCCAACTCAGAACTAGATGAAGTCCAGGACCAAAGGTTTGAGTAAGCCTAAAGGTGAACATCTCAGGGACTTAGAGACTTAGGGACTTGTGGATGATATAGAATTGTTGAAAGGCTGGGATGAGAAATGAGATAGAACCTCAATTCAATTATCAGTTCTTCTACTTAGCAGTTGAATATCCTTGGGGAAGTTACTGAGTTTCTCTAAGTTTTGCTTAACCACAGTCACCTGTAAGTGGGACTACAGCACCCATTTCAGTGGAGTTCAGTGTTTCATGTGTAGTACTGTAACACTTCAGTTCAAAAATGTTCTGTCCCAGAACAAATCAGCTGGTAAACAGAAGCATTCAGCAAATTTTGGCTACCATTCATGAACTCACATTGGGTGGAGAACACAATTGTGGCCATCTTCCATAGAATCATAGAACAAATTAAGTTAGTGAACCGAGGTACAATACCACTGTACTTGGAGTTACGCCTACTACAGAAGGACTACTCAGCGAGTGGTAGTAGTAGCAACAGGAGTTGTTGCTGTTGTTCTTACTATTAGTGGTAAAGACAGAGAAGTTGGGAGTAGAAAAACAAGCCCTTAATTATAAATGTTGCTAACATAACTGTAATCTCTAGCTAAACAACAGGGAAATTCACAGGCCAATGTCTAGGGAACTTGGGAAGAGATATATACATGCTGCTCTGAAGACCTAGGAGACCCCCACAGTCACCTAGCAGAAAATAGTATAGCAGTGTGGTGAGTACACACTACCACACACTGTATGTCAAGGATACACACGGATGAAATTACCTAATAACATACTTCTCGGATTGTGTTTCCATTGTGTGTCACATGACTGTATCGAAATTTAAATTAGGGAGAAATTTGGCTTATGTGGAGTCTGCTAGCTAACTGAAGTTTTTTTTTCCAGACCGCTATTTGTTCAATGTTGGTTTTGGGGATCTTTCTGAAACAAATCACATCCTCTGGTGTCTTGTTGGTACTTGAGAT